>JASANB010000028.1:0-20000 GCA_030248155.1 Sabatieria punctata | reverse complement strand
ATATGCAAATTTTTGTATTAAAATCACAACTTACCATTATAAATTCGCACTTTATGCCAGATCCGGCTTCTTTGAACCATTTTTTGAAAAGTTGAAATAGTTTCCTGAACAGGCTACGATTTTGAACTTGGCGCTCGAGACAAAATAACGTACCTCAGTGTCTACGGTAGGTGGAATACGAACGTCGAAATCTGTAAAAAATTTTCGAGATTTATTTATTCAAAGTTTATCTAAGTAAGTAAAATATGTTACAAGCGGTTATTGTTGATGGAACGGCATTTACTTGAGTACCACCCTAAAAAGAAGTGTGTTTTTGTTAGTCTGTGCCCATTTTTTACCTCAACTTTAGTCAAATTTATCGATGTTACGTCTCCCAAAGTAAGCGATGTGTCATTCAATAGACGATTTCTTTGAGTTTCACGGAATTCCATAAATTTTGCCAAGACGTATTGCTAAACGCTTTCTATGTAATATAGGAGGAACTAAATTTACCTGTTTATTTGTTTATCTGATAGATTCTAAAAGTGTAAACAAGCACAAATATAGATAGGAAGCTTGAACGACACCAAACTTCTCAGCTTACAAATTTTTCAGCCGCTGTGTTATCAAGAAGTTTTGAGCCGTGACCCGGGGTTCCAGAGAAATGAACTTTCATCCCTACAAATACGCAACGTTCGGCCAAGTAATTTTAGTTATTAAAACATGCCTTACACCATATGCATCGTTCTGCATAAAATATCCTAAACACATCATCATCGGAAGTGGTTCCTTCGTCCAGTACAAATCCTACATTCAGTTCCAGAAATGCTGGATGAAGGACAAAATGGTCCATTCCATCCTTTCCACCCACTTCTTCCTCTGAAAATCAATTTTCTATAATTATTATTGGTATTTTTAGTTGAAAACCCACTTACCAGAGCCAAAAATTACGTGCAAAGTGCGTCGAAAACGGGAAACACCTTTGGATTTTAGGTGTCTTATTGCTTCCAGATATCTACAGTACAGTTTTACGGTAGATACAGTATCCTTGTTACAGACTTCTTACTGTATCCCAGTGCACTTCATATCTTGAGCCCCGCACCCGTAAATATCGCCGTTAGCATCTTTGTGCGCCGAAAACGGCCCATAAAACCATTTCTCCTGAAACATTCAGCTTAAAACTTTTTCGTTTTTTTGTCAATTTTATACCTCAATTACAGGTACCACATCCATATGAGAGTAAAGCATGACTGAAGGAAGTGTGGGCTTTCGACCAAGCCATGTCAGAATAATGAACGGTTTTCCAGGCACAGGCTAAAATTTTAAAAATTGAATTTGGAGCTTTCCCTTCTCGAAGGGTCTCACTTCAACAACTTTCGATTGTAAGCCGATTTCGTCAGCCTGCTTTAAAATAAACTTCGTTGCTTGTCCTATAATAGGAAGAGACGTGGATCGTTCTCACCGAAAAGCTACAAGGTTCAGAACAGAAAGCAAAAAAGCTACCGTAATCCGGTTTTGGCTGAGCGGTGGGAATCCGTAAATAAGCCCGAAAATTGCTTACAGCATTTGATTCTGGCTCGGGCATTTTTGCTTTTGGTCAGCTCAGCCAATGAGAGAGAAAATGCCGATTTAGCAGGGTGCGATAGCAAACGGCCACGCAACACGTATTTGCTTTGCAGATTTAACGGGCATCCGGCAGTACTAGGCCGTCAGACGCGCAAAAAGTGTGCCACAAGTTCGAAATCTGTCTGGTTTTTGCTTGGTAATGCTGTCAGTTTCCGGTTGACACGTTCTGACACACTGCCACGTACTATGAGTCCTGTCCTGTCCTGTGTCGACACACTTTTGTTTTTATGCCGCGCTGAATTTTTGAATCTGATTGAGACAGGTTTTTGATTGACCAATCTCAAAAACTCTGTGACCAACTCACTGACCGAGACGTCACCAACCAATTGACTTCAACTGATTGACTGACTGACTGACAGACCAAGACCAACTGACCAACGGATCCACAAAACAAAACTGACTGATTGGTTAACTGATTGATCCATTACACCCTGAGCTATACACTGACTGACCGATCAACTGACAAACTGACTGACTGACCAACAAAATGAAAAACTGACCAAGCGAGTCAACAACTGACTGACTGGACAACTAACCGACCGACCAACCCACAGACTGACTGACTGACCGCCCCATTGACTGACCAACCAACAGAGTGACCGACCCACCAACCAACTGACCGACTGTCTCTGACCGACTGACTGACTGATAGATATACCCATCACATCAACAACCAAAACCGATCGATGACCAAAACCAAAACCCATCATCAACCAACAAAACCAACAGATGGATCCACCAACTAAAACCGACCGATTGACTGACTGACCCGTCTACCCAGCCACTCATTGACTTACTGACCCACTGACTAACTGAGCGGGCCACCAACCAACCAACCGACTCTCTGATGGACGTACTTAGACTAACAGACCAACTGATGACTCATCAATTTATGTGGAGGCTAACGAAGCAATGACTGACCAACTGACTGACTACTGTAGCTGGCCAGAAAAAGCAATTTTCTGTTCAATGGCTTGATCGCTACAAAAGGGTAAATTTCTATGCCTTGTCAGCTTCTGTAAAGCTTCCATGGGTAGATAACCCATACATAAACCAGTCTTATTGAATAGCACAAAATACATATATTGTACAGAAGCGGTGTATTCCAAGATCAGTATTCAAGCTTGTGATCTTCTATAGAGTGTTTACTGACGGATTAGGTAGTATTCTCTGTCTAATCCAGTTGTTGGTGTGAATAAATAAATTTGCATACTTATATGGGAGTAATGTTTCAATGGACTTTGGCGGTTGTCTGTTTGATTTGTTTAACTATTTCAGGAACAAAGGAAACAAACAAAAGTGCCAAAAGTTGTGCCCGTTTTTTTGGCTATTTTAAAATAGTTTCAGAATGCAAGGAACTGTCTTGGTGTCACAATTACAAAGCCAGATGTACTGCAGATAACTACATTATGAAATTGTGCCAAAGAACGTGTGGTCTCTGCAGTGTTGCACAAATTATATCCAGGGCTAAACCAAGTTGTATGTACCTACAGCACTGCATTTGCGTTAGCATAACCACCCAATTGCTTCGTAATTCGTAACTAAGGTAGAATTTGCTTTTAGCATGCAAAGAATTCTCATGGTGTTCTGGTTACAAGAAAAACTGCAAAAGTGACAAATACTTTAGGAAAAAATGCCAAAAAACTTGTGGCTTGTGTGGAGTTGAAACCATTAAAAGTACACCTAAGCCAGGTAAAATTTGGAAAGAACAATAAAAAAATGAGTTTATCTTGTTCGTATTTATCATTTTGGACTGCAAGGAATTGTCATGGTGTCCTCGTTACAAACATAGATGTAGTACTAACAAACAAATGAAGAAACAATGTCAAGAAACGTGTGGGCTCTGTGGAGTTGGAAAAACAAAAAGTCCAGCTAAGCCAGGTAAAATTTTAAAAAGAAACAAATTAAATAACCAGTTTATATTGATTTTAGACTGCAAGGAATTGTCATGGTGTCCTCGTTACAAAGACGAATGTAGTACTGACAAACACATTGAGAAACAATGTCAAAAAACTTGTGGGTTGTGCAGAGTTGGCAAATATAAAAGCACACCTAAGTCAGGTAAAGCTTTTAAAAAGAAACAAATTTGAAAAACCGTTTTTATTGATTTTAGACTGCAAGGAATTGTCATGGTGTCCTCGTTACAAAGACAAATGTAGTACTGACAAACACATTAAGAAACAATGTCAAAAAAGTTGTGGGTTGTGTGGAGTAGTAAAAACTAAAACTACACCTAAGCCAGGTAGAGGTTTTGAAACAAATCAAATTTAAAAAATCAGTATTCATTGATTCTAGATTGCAAGGAATTGTCATGGTGTCCTCGTTACAAAGACAAATGTAGTATGGACAATCACATTGAGAAACAATGTCAAAAAACTTGTGGGTTGTGTGGAGCTGGAAAAACTAAAAGTACACCTAAGCCAGGTAAAGCTTTAAAAAGAAACAAATTTGAGAAGAGTTTTTATTGATTTTAGACTGCAAAGAATTGTCATGGTGTCCTCGTTACAAAGACAAATGTAGTATGGACAAACACATTAAGAAACAATGTAAAAAAACTTGTGGGTTGTGTGGAGTTGGAAAAACTAAAAGTACACCTAAACCAGGTAAAGCTTTAAAAAGAAACAAATTTGAAAAACAGTTTTTATTGATTTTAGAGTGCAAGGAATTGTCATGGTGTCCTCGTTACAAAGACAAATGTAGTATGGACAATCACATTGAGAAACAATGTCAAAAAACTTGTGGGTTGTGTGGAGCTGGAAAAACTAAAAGTACACCTAAGCCAGGTAAAGCTTTAAAAAGAAACAAATTTGAGAAGAGTTTTTATTGATTTTAGACTGCAAAGAATTGTCATGGTGTCCTCGTTACAAAGACAAATGTAGTATGGACAAACACATTAAGAAACAATGTAAAAAAACTTGTGGGTTGTGTGGAGTTGGAAAAACTAAAAGTACACCTAAACCAGGTAAAGCTTTAAAAAGAAACAAATTTGAAAAACAGTTTTTATTGATTTTAGAGTGCAAGGAATTGTCATGGTGTCCTCGTTACAAAGACAAATGTAGTATGGACAAACACATTAAGAAACAATGTCAAAAAACTTGTGGGTTGTGTGGAGCTGGAAAAACTAAAAGTACACCTAAGCCAGGTAAAGCTTTAAAAAGAAACAAATTTGAGAAGAGTTTTTATTGATTTTAGACTGCAAAGAATTGTCATGGTGTCCTCGTTACAAAGACAAATGTAGTATGGACAATCACATTAAGAAACAATGTCAAAAAACTTGTGGGTTGTGTGGAGCTGGAAAAACTAAAAGTACACCTAAGCCAGGTAAAGCTTTAAAAAGAAACAAATTTGAGAAGAGTTTTTATTGATTTTAGACTGCAAAGAATTGTCATGGTGTCCTCGTTACAAAGACAAATGTAGTATGGACAATCACATTAAGAAACAATGTCAAAAAACTTGTGGGTTGTGTGGAGCTGGAAAAACTAAAAGTACACCTAAGCCAGGTAAAGCTTTAAAAAGAAACAAATTTGAGAAGAGTTTTTATTGATTTTAGACTGCAAAGAATTGTCATGGTGTCCTCGTTACAAAGACAAATGTAGTATGGACAATCACATTAAGAAACAATGTCAAAAAACTTGTGGGTTGTGTGGAGCTGGAAAAACTAAAAGTACACCTAAGCCAGGTAAAGCTTTAAAAAGAAACAAATTTGAGAAGAGTTTTTATTGATTTTAGACTGCAAAGAATTGTCATGGTGTCCTCGTTACAAAGACAAATGTAGTATGGACAATCACATTAAGAAACAATGTCAAAAAACTTGTGGGTTGTGTGGAGCTGGAAAAACTAAAAGTACACCTAAGCCAGGTAAAGCTTTAAAAAGAAACAAATTTGAAAAGAGTTTTTATTGATTTTAGACTGCAAAGAATTGTCATGGTGTCCTCGTTACAAACACAAATGTAGTATGGACAATCACATTAAGAAACAATGTCAAAAAACTTGTGGGTTGTGTGGAGCTGGAAAAACTAAAAGTACACCTAAGCCAGGTAAAGCTTTAAAAAGAAACAAATTTGAAAAGAGTTTTTATTGATTTTAGACTGCAAAGAATTGTCATGGTGTCCTCGTTACAAACACAAATGTAGTATGGACAATCACATTAAGAAACAATGTCAAAAAACTTGTGGGTTGTGTGGAGCTGGAAAAACTAAAAGTACACCTAAGCCAGGTAAAGCTTTAAAAAGAAACAAATTTGAAAAGAGTTTTTATTGATTTTAGACTGCAAAGAATTGTCATGGTGTCCTCGTTACAAACACAAATGTAGTAGTGACAAACACATTAAGAAACAATGTCAAAAAACTTGTGGGTTGTGCAGAGTTGGAAAAACTAAAACTACACCTGGTAGCATTTTATGAAAAAAAATCCATATATGATTGGGATAGAAACGTTGTATTCATATATTTATTGCGAAATTTATAATCCAAATTATTTTAATTAACTTAATTGTAATCGAGCTGAAGTTAAAGCATGGCATTGGTTCACAATTGAATTGAAATTCAAAACTACAATTTTAAATAATTAATATTATGAGAGGAGCAAATAGAAGCTTAACTGAAATCCAAGTTTGACGATTTTGCAGCTTTTCCTCCATATGTACCATCATTTCAGATTCCAAAGTTATAAATGTAGGCAAAACTCAGCCACAAGATGAGCAGATAAAAAGACTGCATGAAGTCGTAGAGTCAAACTTGAAAAAAGGAGCATCTCAGTTTGATTTTGAAGGGATCACACTAAGACCGCTGCCCAGTCACACCGATTATCTTGGAAACCAGCACACCAGGATCGACGAATATTACAAGAGTGCTCGAATCGTTGGTCATCAAGTAATTTATCATCAAATCAATGGTGGAATAGCAAAATTTGTACCGGACAAGGGCATTTGGAGGCGGCTGAGGAGGTTTAATCTGAGGTTCAAGTCCCTGCTTAGTAAGTGGAAACCGAAATCAGAACGAAAGTTAACTGGAAAATTTGTGTTTGGTCTGAGAGAAGACATGTTCAATGTTGACACCAACAAATACAAATCTAGAAATGCGTTAAGATACTTCAAGCGAAGAATCAGATATGGAAAGGAATTGTTACACCCTAAAAGAGCGTTGAAAATGTTTAAAGAAAAATACACGCAGAGGAGATATAAGGTATTCGACAGAAGTGAAACGGAATCCTCGGAACTGGTAATATGGATAGATCCAGTGAAACAATCTCCACCTAGACTGGCCTTCAAACTCGAGTTCCTAGTAAGAAATAGCGAAGATCAATATCAGAGACCCACATACTACATAGATGTCAGAACGCGCGGTGTTCTGGCTTCTTTTGAAGGGCTCTTCTCAGCTAGAATAGCTGAAATGGGCACCGGTTATGGGGGCAATGAGAAGTCGGGAAAATATTCATTTGGAGAGGCAGGAAAGTCAAAATTGCTGGTGTCCATTGAAGGAGAGAAATGCAGCTTCGACACTGCATTTGTAAAGACAATAAATCTGAAAGGAAGCAATGATGTGTATGATGTGGAAACAGCACACACATTTGATTGCTATGAGCAATCTGGAGATGCGGCGAATGGAGCCTATTCACCTCTAAATGATGCCCACTTCTATGCAGTGCAAACTGTAAAAATGCTAGCTGAGTGGTTTGGAGATGACTACAAACTTATTCCGTTGCCTATCTTGATCAAGGTAAAGTTTTCATAATTTAGATGTGCTATTATATTATGTAACTTTACATATGTTTTTCATTATTCCTGTTATGTGACATTAAAGAGATGCTATACTGTTGTCTTCTGCTTATATTATTACATTGTACTACTATGTTAGATTTTAGATCACATTATATGTAGTTACGTTATGCAGGATTAGGTGGTACAATGTATCACCGTTTATTTATATTTATGATGTTATGCTCATTTTCTCTTACATTACTATTTTTAATATGATACAGTTTAATTTTGTGTTATGTTATGTTACATTTTGTTGTATTATGTTATTTTGCTAAATTATATATACAGTATAGATAAAAAATGTCCCATCGCTTTTTCGGCCTTCACTCAAACGTTTCGTTCTCAGTCACTTCTTTACCTATTCGGCTCAAATTTTCAGCAAAAATTAACAACATGGTTGGCTAAATATTCTGCAAGTTTAAGGCAAAAATTTCGACTCATACTGGGTTTATGACCCGATAACTGGGAATGAGGGTGGTCCACGCAAATTTATTATTTTTTGGTAATACAAGGAATACAGGCCTGAAACCTGCAGGAATGATTGATGTTGCTATTGGGCATAACATAGTGAGCGGGCAGCCCTGTAGCTCAAAGGGCACTAAAATTGGGGAATTTCAAAAACATGACTAAATATGACTTTTCTTCGTAAAAACGGCAAAATGACGATTTTAATGATTTTCGATTTTCAAAAAACGTTGCAGGGATGGTTTCTATGGTGTGGAACAGAGCCTAAATATCAGGTTCATTTATTTGTCGAACTTCCTGCTACAATCTGTGTTGATTAACAACAGATTCAGTTCTTTGATTCTAGAAGGTGCGGATTTCTTAACTATGGGATTTTCACTCACGTTTTTAAAATTCTCCAATTTTAGTGCCCTTTTAGCTACACGGCTGCCCGCTTTATGCTACGCCCAATGGCAACACCAATCATTCCTGCAAGTTTCAGGCCTGTACTCCTTGTATTACCGAAAAAAAAATTTGCGTGGACCACCCACATTCCTAGTGTTTGGTACTGTTGCTATGGGTATTCGAATCTGAATTGGGTATGGGTATGGGTAGGTATTTTAAAAATACCTGGGTATCGGGTATAAATCGGGTATTTTTAATTAAAATCACGATATCCCCTAAAATGGCAGATTTCAATTGGTTTTGCAAAAATAGATATTAAAGCGTTTTTTTTGGACAACTGCTATGCGCTCAGTGTGGCTGATGTAGTAGTAACCGTTACAGTTCACCACACTATAGAATAGTTGTGAATTTTCGAATACTTTGGTAGATTACTGATTTCGCCACTACGTATTTTACTACGATTTTACCAGTCATTAGGGGCAATTTCTCATCAATGATGCCAAAATCTTATGAATAATTTATGTTGGTGCTAATTAGTTGCAAAATTTGATCATGATACGAGGTTATCAAGAACTTTAGAGCCGAAAATGTGTGAAATTCGATTGACAAAAGTGCGCCAACACATCTTTTATTGCAAAATTGATCTAGAATTCGACTGTAATTCACTAAAGACTAATAAAATAGTCGCAAAATTTTCATTTTACTATTGACGGTCTTTGTTAATTTAATTTATTTTTTACTATTGGCTCTTAATTTTACTTTTTACTGTTTTTCTACTACTAGTAAAATACCACTACGTAGTATTACTAATTATAGTTTACTACACTACGTATAGTAAAATAACAGTAGCTCAGCATCAAGACCAAATGCATAGAAACGTTGTAACCTTCTAATTAATGTCCAACTAAATTTACTAGCCTTACAACGGTACTTTTCCTCAAAGGGGTTCAAAAATCGAAGCCCGATTTCTATTAGAAGTAAACGAGAGGCAAGAAACTTACTGCATGCGCGCAAAAGACTTTTTATGTACTGTACGTACATTTCTGAAAATTCATCTTCAGTCAAATACCATGTGTTATTCAGATCATGTGTACACTATACAACATGTATGTACTGTAAATTTTGCAGTGAGAGAAAGAATGAGATGTATAACACAACCCAGAGCATTGCTTTCTGAGCCCGCCAACGTTTTTCAGTGAGATGTTTTCATGATGTTTTATGCATAAATTTAAAAACGCCAAAATACTTAAGAGGCGTTGCAAAAGAAAATCGGGCAGGGGGCGGCGGATGGAATTTTTTGACCCCCCATTTTTATTCGCTGGTCTGAACCACTAAAGTGTGGATATTACAAAACCCAGCCGGTTCGGCTGGGGGCCCACCCATTCCGGAGAAATCGGCGCCCAAAGTTGAAAAACCATGCTTTTTCGAGCCCGCCGATTTTTGACCGACTTCCATCTTTGACCGGGCGCCGTAAGCGCATTTTTAAAGTAATCCTCACCAAATCTGGAACATTTATAGAACCAATGACGCTCTTTCATTTGCACCTATCGACATCGGAGTCGGATTGTAATTGCCGATTTGACAAGCAGTTTTTTGCAGAGATTAGGCCGAAAAACACGTCTTCAGAAATACATATGCTTCACATGCGTGGCATCGAGCTATCCGGCTACAAATTTAACACAAAATAGCCCATTAAATGTGCTTTCGAAAACTGGTTTCAATTTTTTTGGATCTCTTCTAGTTTTGAAGTTATGGCCCTTAAACTTTAGTGTCACGCTCGGCCATTTTCCCCTTTTTAGCACGTTAGGTAATGGCATTTATTGAACTGGACTGTTTCGAAGGCATTACATTGTCGATAAAGCGTTGTATTAATATAATATAACATTATAAATTCAGTCCCGACACATGTGCAATTGTTATGGATGCTTTTTTAATCATGCCTAGCTGCAGTTCTGGATGGTAGTGGTACTGTCTGTAAATCTCACCATATACTGGTAAATCTCACATTACGACTATGACATAAACAGTGCTTTAGATATACATGTAGAACCAATAAGATATAAGGTAAATAGAACTGAACAATAGCTCAAGAATGTCGCAAGATTTTGGTTACTACAGCAACAGCTACAGTATTGCAGAGTTTCACTAATAGAGATATACATGTAGTCGTAGTTTCTAGAAATTACTCATTCTGAAAAGCCAGAATTGCGTAAAAAGTCATACCATTAGAGATTCTGAACATTGTGCATCACACAAAGGAGTACCAACCTATCATAGCAGCTAAGTACAGTTGGTAGGTATACCTGAACCTGAACCTGAAACCTGGGTATTAACCTGAAAATTGTGAACCTGAACCTGAACCTGAACCTACTTGAAAATAAAAGTACTTAGCTGACACCTACTAGGTCGGTACCTACTTTTCAGGTTTTTCTTGTCTTAAACTTAAACTGTACAAGTAGCGCGTACTGTCAACTTTTGAAATTGGTTAGATCAGATATTGCTTGACGCTCTACAGTTTTGTCCTTAAAAATGGAGTGCGTAAAGCGACTAATGCACATTATCTCTATCTGCACCTACATTGTACGTGTACTGTAACTTAAAAATGAAGGTGATTATTGGGAAAAGCCCCATCCGGAAATTGACTTTATGAAAGCTTGTCTTCCTCTATGTCTAAGCCTAAGCTTTAGTCTGTTTGTTGAACATAAGCTTAAACGTCAGCTAGTATAACCTATGTAAGCCTGAGCCTTAACTTATTGCCGGAACTTAGAGTTTGAAATGAACGTTCGTGGAGTGCGTGGGGTGCGTGCCTGGCGATCGGTCCGTCATACCGCAAAAAATTGTCTTGCGTTTTTCTCGTTTTTGTCGAATTGTGGGTTTGTAAATTTCGATTGCTTTGAACATGGATCGTTTTCTTAAGAAAAGGAACAGGAGCGCTATTGATTTTGCTCAGTGCGGAAAATTTGTGTCTTTAGTTGAAAATACCTGAACCTGAACCTGACACCTGGGTACTTTTGAAAAATGTACCTGAACCTGAAATTGGATTTTAGGGATACCTGAACCTGGACTTACCTGAAATTTGGCGGTACCTACCAACTGTACAGCTAAGCTTATGCTGAATTTGTTTATCACATTTTTTGCTGAATGAGTAAATATTGTAGATGCAAATGGCAGTTCGACGAGCCAGCGCAAGAATCCAAAACAGTTTGCATGGCTACTGTTGCAAAGCACAAGGAGATATGGAGAAACATCTGAAATACCAATGATGGAAAACTAATTTGACAGATTTATGAGATGAGATTATTGAGCTGATCAGGCCAAATGAATAGCATTTAAGGCAGTAGCATGCTGTTTGCAATAGCTGCTATTATTATTCAAACAAATGTACTGTATGAAATGAACTGGTTCAGAATTACGTATACCATAGTCACTGAAATGAAATAACAACAGTTGATACATGGGCCGGAAAAATCCGGAGGGAGGTATGGAGACCTCGGGGGGGGGGGGTCCCCGAAAAAAGGAAAAAAAACGCCTATTTTGCCTTAAATAAGCGAAAATTTCCTCAGGGGGTGAGGGAGGTATGGTCAGCCGAGGGGTAGGGGTATACCCCCCTTACCGGCCCATGTATGCAACAGTTTAACTTTTCTGACAAAATGCCAGATACCTGCATTTTGTGAATGCCTATACCTAAACCTGATACCTGATTGTGTTTTCGAAGTACCTGTACCTGTTCTATAATCAGGTACTTTCTCAACCAACACCTGACCACAGTAGCTAAATAATTCATGAGATTTAGGCCAGTGCGGCAAGTTTTGACTGAATAAACTAGAAGTATGTAATAAAACTGTGCCAAAAATCGCTAAATTAAAAGGCAAAACAACAGCAATCATATATGTACCGGAAAAATCCGTAGGGGGGGGCTTGAAGGTCATCTCAGGAATTGGTCCCAAAAAACTTCCAAAAATCACCTATTTTGCCTTTAAAAAGAAAAAAAATCGGTGGCCCATTTATGACAGCAATAATATATGTATATTAGGCTAGGCGTTGGTTAACACTGCATTACTGTACATGCATATAAAAGAAGGGGTACCATGCTTTTTTTGGTTAGGATGGTGTATCGGTGGTACAGGTGCCGCGAGTAACCAGTTCGTCAGCACTGTGTTTAGTGTGCTTCTTATACTGGGACCACACTGTCCTCCAAACCGTGCAAAACTGCATCATATGACTACAACAAAGTGCTGCGTTTAAAAGAGTAAATGACAGCATCAGGACCCTACATCCAGGCAACCTATCAGATTTATAACAATAATCAATACCTTCGGCCATTTAGACGGTGTTGATGCAGACATTCCACTCAAATCAAAACAGCAACTAAGATAACGGTGGTTTTCCTTCACTCTACCAATAGCGTTTGCAGCGTGCATGTTTAAGAATTCACAAGCAAGTACGACCTCGCCTTCACAACCATAATACTTTCAGGATGTGTCAGCAGTTAATTTACAAAGTCAGATTATATTATAACGCTTCAACAACGATTTTACTGCACTGCAGTGCTCAAATTGCCATTACCTAACGTGCTAAAAAGGGGAAAATGGCCGAGCGTGACACTAAAGTTTGAAGGGCCATAACTTGAAAACTAGAAGAGATCCAAAAAAATTGAAACCAGTTTTCGAAAGCACATTTAATGGGCTATTTTGTGTTAAATTTGTAGCCGGATAGCTCGATGCCACGCATGTGAAACATATGTATTTCTGAAGACGTGTTTTTCGGCCTAATCTCTGCAAAAAACTGCTTGTCAAATCGGCAATTACAATCCGACTCCGATGTCGATAGGTGCAAATGAAAGAGCGTCATTGGTTCTATAAATGTTCCAGATTTGGTGAGGATTACTTTAAAAATGCGCTTACGGCGCCCGGTCAAAGATGGAAGTCGGTCAAAAATCGGCGGGCTCGAAAAAGCATGGTTTTTCAACTTTGGGTGCCGATTTCTCCGGAATGGGTGGGCCCCCAGCCGAACCGGCTGGGTTTTGTAATATCCACACTTTAGTGGTTCAGATCAGCGAATAAAAATGTGGGGTCAAAAAATTCCATCCGCCGCCCTCATAAGGCAACCTGCCCGATTTTTTTTTGCAACGCCTCTTAATCATACAATTCTTGAAACAAATTAGGTACATAACTAATTAACCGTTCTGAACCAGTAAAGTGATTGTATGATGCATCGCAAAAACGGTATTGTATTTCTATTTAAACTTGCCTGAGAGAATTTTTTGCACAGTTTTTTGCAGAAATTAACGTGTGTGTTTGCGCGATTTTTTCTAAAAATACCCATTCTAAAAATAAATACGGTATTTTTCAAAAAATCGGGTATACCCGGGTATGGGTATTTCAAAAAGTACCTGGGTATGGGTATACCCAATTTCAGGCAATTTTGCTCAAAAATACCCAGTTTCGGGTATGGGTATGGGTGTACCCGATCAACAGTAGTTTTTGGGTCATAAAACCAGTATGAGTCGGAATTTTGGCACTAAACTTGCAGCATATTTAGCCAACCATGTTGTTAATTTTTGCTGAAAATTTGAGCCAAATCGGTAAAGAAGTGACTGAGAACGAAACGTTTGAGTGACGGCCGAAAAAGCGATGGGACATTTTTTATCTATACTGTATAATTTCGGAGTTTCCGGTTCACATGGGTAAATGGGCTAGTCACTTTGATGGACGTCAAATAGTGTTTGGTGATGAGAAAGATGTAATTCATCCAGCAACCTCTGCACCGGATTTAGTGGCCCATGAAATTGCTCACATAATCACGAAGTACACCTCCAAATTAGAGTACGCAGGTGTGAGCGGAGCAATGAATGAGGCTTTCTCAGACTGGGCTGGTAAATCACTCGAATACTATGGTAATGACAAGAAGGTAAAAAACTGGAAAATCGGTCACGGAATAATTAAAGCCGGCATTGAACCAGATGCACTCCGCTGTCTAGATCAACCTACTTGTGATAAGCTGTCAGTCGATCATGTTAAAGATTACAAAGATGGAATGAAGGTAAAGCGCAATCGACTCTCTCGGCAGGCATTTCTATTTTTAGGTACATTTCTCAAGTGGAATATTCAACAAGGCATTCTATTTGATGACTCAGAAATTGAAACATGGTGTCTGGGACATGTTTGATATTTTATTTCATGCCAATGTGCACTATATACAAGAGCACGAAACATTTGGAGGAGCAGCCGAATCTGTTCTGGCAGCAGCTGCTGAGCTGAAGAATGGAGCCAAAAATGCTGGATCGTATTGGTTGGATCTGAACGACATTGCAGATGGATTTGAGGCAGTTGGCATTCACTGCAAAGAATCTACTGATGGATGGAGTTGTGTGGACAGTTGAAATAACATAACACAGATAAGATAAGATAAGATAAAATAAGATAAGATAAGATAAGATAAGATAAGATAAGATAAGATAAGATAAGATAAGATAAGATAAGATAAGATAAGATAAGATAAGATAAGATAAGATAAGATAAGATAAGATAAGATAAGATAAGATAAGATAAGATAAGATAAGATAAGATAAGATAAGACAACACAACACAACACAACACAACACAACACAACACAACACAACTTGGTAATGCCTGGCTAGTAGTTTTTAAAAGTTATTACATAACATAAAATTTGAAAAAAATTACTTAGCGAAAACATTGGCTTGTGGTGGTACTACTACATTTACAAACGCTATCTTGTATGTACTTTGTGATTAGAACTTCGACTTTACGTCACCTTTGCAGGGCGTACTAGCACATAAGTAGTGACCTGTTTAAAAAGATGTTCTGGCTTTTATTCATTCTGATAACTTGGTTTTCCTGTAAGTCCCTTTGCTGTATGTATACCAACCTTGTGTAATGAATGATTAAATGAAAAGTAGTTGCATTCTGAGAATTTTCAGACAGTCTCCAAAAAAGGCGTAAAAGTTTATAATTAGTACATAAAACAATGGTCATGTTCTCTATAGCTAAAGTGTGGGGCTCGGACTGTTATTCAACAAACAACTGTGGCGTCGGCAGTACCATATATCTGAATTCTGTGGACATAAAGAGTGTAACTTCAAGGAGAATGTGTCCTGGCTCGACTTGTTCGTTCAGACTAACTGCCAGCTGTGACTGTTACATCAACTTCGGTACTGTCACTGTGATGCAGTATGGCACCATCAAGTTTTACGATGGAGGCTCTGCTTTCACAAGTCTTCTCAAATCGTAACTTACCTCTATACCTTGTTTATTCCAATAAGCCGCGCCCCAATAAGCCATGTGTCTAGAGCATTCTGAAACAAATAAGCCACGCACGGCTCATTGGAATCAGCCTGCAGCGCCCGGCTTATTGGAGTCAGGTCAGGACTAAACCTATAGGCGCCTCTGACACATACTGTATATACAGCATAGATAAAAAAAATGTCCCATCGCTTTTTCGGCCTTCACTCAAACGTTTCGTTCTCAGTCACTTCTTTACCGATTTGGCTCAAATTTTCGGCAAAAATTAACAACATGGTTGGCTAAATATTCTGCAAGTTTAGTGCCAAAATTCCGACCCATACTGGTTTTATGACCCAAAAACTAGGAATGAGGGTGGTCCACGCAAATTTATTTTTTTTCGGTAATACAAGGAGTACAGGCCTGAAACTTGCAGGAATGATTGGTGTTGCCATTGGGCATAACATACTAAGCGGGCAGCCCTGTAGGTCAAAGGGCACTAAAATGGGGGAATTTCAAAAACATGAGTGAAAATCCCATAGTTAAGAAATCTGCACCTTCTAGAATCAAAGCACTGAATCTGTTGTTAATCAACACAGATTGTAGCAGGAAGTTCGACAAACAAATGAACCTGATATTTAAGCTCTGTTCCACACCATAGAAACCATCCCTGCAGCGTTTTTTGAAAATTGAAAATCTTTAGAATCGTCATTTTGCCGTTTTTACGAAGAAAAGTCATATTTCGTCATGTTTTTGAAATTCCCCCATTTTACTGCCCTTTGAGCTACAGGGCTGCCCGCTTAGTATGTTATGCCCATTAGCAACACCAATCATTCCTGCAAGTTTCAGGCCTGTATTCCTTGTACTACCGAAAAAAATTAAATTTGCCTGGACCACCCTCATTCCTAGTTTTCGGGTCATAAAACCAGTTTGAGTCGGAATTTTGGCACCACACTTGCAGGATACTTAGCCAACCATGTTGTTAATTTTTGCTGAAAATTTGAGCCAAATCGGTAAAAAAGTGACTGAGAACGAAACGTTTGAGTGAAGGCCGAAAAAGCGATGGGACATTTTTTTTATCTATACTGTATATGGTAAAATTGCGGTCCGCTGCATTTTTTGAAGTCTATCTGAAACGGTCACAGTCAATGCCCCTTATACTATACGGTCTCAGAAGATGTTTTTCAATTGGTAGCCCAGAAGAAAATCTTAAACAAGTCTGGGGCACCAATCTTTCTTTGACACACTAAAATCTTCACAGATTTTGTCGTCAACGTTTAAATTTTCAGACAATTTGGTCAAACAAATGATTTATCATATTTTGGGACACCCTGTATATTTATTTAAAACACATAAAAATAGGGAGAAATTTTAGCTGCGATGCTAGTGATATTCTGTGCACTGTTCCGGACACGAGTGGCAAAGATGCTTACATAGAATTTAGTGTGCCAGCCGGTTCGGCCTACGAAAATGGATGGTTTTCCTTCAGCGTTTACACTTTCCTAATGCCAAGTGTTAAAGTACATATCTGTGAGTGGCTACGCTTGTATTCTAAACTAGAAAATTAGTAAGTTTACAATTTTCAAAAACCTGAACACCACTTCAGTCAGTTTGCGTTGTCATTGAAACTGTGCTCCGATTTATGCAAATTTAGGGTCGACAGCAGCCACATTGGGCATCGTTATTGGGGTCAGTGTAGTGATAGCAATAATTGTCACAGTGGTAGTATTTGTTGTTGTCCGTCGCAGAAGAACCTTTACGAGAACCGCAGCACCAATGACTGCTGTGCCTGTGACAAGTACAAAACTTATATATTGTTTGCGGTCGGTCGGTCGGTCGGTCGGTCGGTCGGTCGGTCGGTCGGTCGGTCGGTCGGTCGGTCGGTCGGTCGGTCGGTCGGTCGGTCGGTCGGTCGGTCGGTCGGTCGGTCGGTCGGTCGGTCGGTCGGTCGGTCGGTCGGTCGGTCGGTCGGTCGGTCGGTCGGTCGGTCGGTCGGTCGGTCGGTCGGTCGGTCGGTCGGTCGGTCGGTCGGTCGGTCGGTCGGTCGGTCGGTCGGTCGGTCGGTCGGTCGGTCGGTCGGTCGGTCGGTCGGTCGGTCGGTCGGTCGGTCGGTCGGTCGGTCGGTCGGTCGGTCGGTCGGTCGGTCGGTCGGTCGGTCGGTCGGTCGGTCGGTCGGTCGGTCGGTCGGTCGGTCGGTCGGTCGGTCGGGCATGTCTGTCAGACAGTCAGTCATCCACGACAGCAGCCAACCTATTTTAGCGTTTACTGTTCAAAATCCTCCAGCATACGGTCAAACGGTAGCGGGCTATGGAGTCCAAAGTCAGACGGCGCCTTATCCCTACCAGCCAACCAGCGGTGCAGCTCCGGCCACAAGCGCTCCAATCGTATATCCACCCCCAGCTACCACTGCTACGACTACGTGAACGTGACTAACTTCCGAATTTGATAAATGATTCGGTTTTTATGAGTGATCTTGTCAAGCAATTCGAAAATTTCTATGTCCACGGTATTTTATTAAAACACAAGGCCCAATTTTTAAGCCCCCGCCGCCGAAAAAAAGGTGCCTCTGAACAGCTCTAGCATGCTCATAACAGGTCATCTGCTGACATTTGGGAGTCGGCATCGGCGGGGTCTGAACCCTAATCCTAGGGTAGGGGCAGATTGCTAAAAACGTTCAGTAATCTAAATTTTCGGCTAAAAATCCGAACAAGCATAGCTAATAGGCTAAAATACTCTTTTAAAAGTGCTGTTTTACAGGTGATTTTTAGGAATGTTATTTTAGCA
Source organism: Sabatieria punctata (assembly GCA_030248155.1). NCBI lineage: Eukaryota > Metazoa > Nematoda > Chromadorea > Araeolaimida > Comesomatidae > Sabatieria > Sabatieria punctata. The sequence continues at coordinate 1,760 of JASANB010000028.1, read as the reverse complement.
CTCATGTAACAAGGGGTCCGGGGATCTGCCCCCCAATCCGAGTTAGACCAGCCAGACCCCCGAGACGATTTCCGACCCCTCCGATTTTTCTGCCAAGAAATTTTTGAGCGAATTTTTGTGATTGTTTGCAATTTCAGCACTTTTTAGCTGTATTTGAGGCCAAATTTGTGATTTTTAGCCGAAAAGTTGCGTTTTTGTGTGGTTCCTATCCTGAGCGTTTTTAATATCCAACCAGCCAGCGTAACCGCGCCAGACCCAACCCAACTTCTACTGGAGATCAGCATCAAACTTTGTGGCTTAGAGGCTTCTCCTAGTGATATATGATTGAGCCTGATTACATGTAAGCTTTGTTAGACATGGAAGAATTTACTGCTTTTATCTACACATCGCATCATCCTTATTCTGCACGGTACATGTGCGTACTTGGGGTTTAGAAGTTTACTCACTCAGCTGGAGCTAGAAAGCTATAAAAGTGGCTCAATTCCCTGCCCGGTCAGTTCACATTGACGGGCTAGAATTTCGGCTGAGGGGGTGGTAAGTTCACAATTTCTGACTTGCTCAATGATGACCTAAGAACGCTTACAACAGTCTGACACTTAACTTCGTTTATGGTACTGGTACCATATATGGTTATGGTACCTAGGCTAGTGACTCCATATATGGTGGTACCGGTGTTGTATTAAATAATCCTATCGTTAAAAAATCCTATATAGGGTTTTTTAACGTTAAAATTTCCTATATAGGATTTTTATCGTTAAAATTTCCTATATAGGATTTTTTAACGGTTATGGGCCTGTTACATTTTCCTATCCCCGTGAAATAATCCTATTGCTAGAGTAAGGGTTGGGTTGTTGTAAGGAGGCTGTGGACCTTGTGTCTCTTCCTGCTCTATAGCAGTTGCCTACTCCTTACTTAAAAAGTTACAACAACAACAACTTTGGTGCTTCATGCTTGGCGTCGAAGTAAGCTTTATACGATACGATGCCTGCTCTTGCTTCTTCTGCTTCAAAGCTTCTGCAGTTGCTCAACTCGACTGGCTAAATCATCGTCATCGATCTCAGTTTGATTCCGATGCAGGCGTAAAGATGAGCTGTATGATGCATAATTTTGGACCTGCTAAACAGCACCTATCGTACGTACAGTACTTGCGCGTGCCTATTCCATTTCCGCATGCTCACTACCGACTAGACAATGTCACAGCTTTCATAGGATTATTTAACGGCAATAGGAATATTTCACGGCACTCGGCCCGTTAAATAATCCTATATAGGATTTTTTAACGATAGGATTATTTAACGGAACACCGGCACCATCTACTTTACCGGTACCATGTATGGTGCCAGTACGATATGTGGTACCGTCACCATATGTAGGTAGTACCCCACGTTCGGCCACTGAACCACCATCGTCTCTGAACGTGGGGCTACCACATATGGTGCCAGTACTATAAACGGTGTTAAATACCAAGAAGTATAAACGGCTGTTACCCTGGTAGGCGCTGCTGGTGTGGTAAATTCTGACCACCATGCATACACATTACTCAAAGATTATTCGAATTTTGTTCTGTCAGGTAGGTTTAAGTTGAACTGCTCTGAGCCGAAGGTTTTGTTTCGTACTCTAGCAAAATGAGAACTGTCGGAGTGTACCTAGTTTGCCTTTGCTGCAACTTGCTTCAGTATGCTGTGACAGGTTTCCATTTTATCTGATTATCATACTACACTCTGCTGGGTGGCACATAAGTACTACGGCTCCTTCATCCT
>JASANB010000027.1:0-65103 GCA_030248155.1 Sabatieria punctata | reverse complement strand
CTGAAGCTCGATCAGCAGTTTGACTCCTTTTCTCCTGCGCCTGCTCTCCCCAGTGGGTCGTTGATGAATCACCTGAGCTCTTGTACACTCTAAGAAGCGCATACAAATGGGCTCTTAAAATCATACTGAAGAAGTAAGTCTCTCTCAATAACAGTGGGCTCTTGAAATCAGAAGAAAGTAAGTCTCTCTCGATAACGCACTGATTGAGTTGAAAGTAAAAGCGTGCTAAGCAGTCTGCAATTTGCTGGTCGTATGGCACCGGTTGTCTAACGCTGCCGTTATGCTATACATACGCATCTATTACCCGCAGATGTGTCGCCAGTTGGCCACAAACTTTGCTTGTGAGAATTGATTTTACAAAGATCGGTTGTAGGTGCATACATACATTGTATGGTATAGTATTACAACTTCCTCCCAGGTTTTTGTACTCCGATAAGCCAAGCCATTCAATAAGTAATGAGTTTCAATAAGTAATGAACACCTTACGTCTCATTTACCTAAAAGTTTATATTCTTGTAGAGAGGATATCTTATTTATATCCGTTTTCAATTGTAAGTGTTTTAATAATAATGTGTAATTCAAATACCGTGATTGATTACTCTCTACCGCGCTTTAGAATTACACCGAGACAAGTTCGAAGTCTGCCGAAGAGTCTGCTGCGTCATCAGCTCCTCTGGCTCGTAAAGTGTCGTTTGTGGATGTGGCCTCTACCTCTTCCGACGATTCTTCATGTCGCGCGCCAAGCCCTGCCGATTGCCTTGAAGCTCGTAGTTATTTTCTTCCCGTTGTTGCCCGCGATGCTTCATGATCTGATCTTTATCTTGTTATTTCTCGTTGAGGATTCTCAATCTCTGTTTACGGGTTTTTATTTTTCAAGTTATTCTGTAGCTTTTTGTGTTCCGCATTTCTCTCCGATCTCTGCTTGGCCGTCGTGTGGTCGGTCATTTTTGACCGTCTGGCAGTGGTCTCATGTCACTAGTTGATAGGATGTGTCATTTCTTTTCTAATCGTTTGTATTGTATTATGTTATGCTTAGCTAATGAAGCAGTAAATTTTACTCGATTGTTCTCGGGTGGTCGTTGATATGAGGCGCTCTATCGCTGGCTCTGGCTCTGTTTCACCGCTTTCTATTCTTGCTGTTGCGTCGTAATATCATGACAGGAATGGGCAAGCTCACCGAGAGCATCGTCTATAATCGCACTAAGACCAGTGCAGAGAACGTAAGAAGATTGAATCTCTGGTAAGCTTTGGTTTCTGTCTGTACTGCAGTTTCTTTGATTTCTGGCCCTGGCCATCAGCGATTATCTGTTGATATTAGACCAACAGACATCTTGATCAAGCCAGGCCTGCCTTACTCCCCCACCACTGTGTGGAAGTGCCGACTCGTGGGAGGGTACTGCAGTATTAGTAAGCAGTTGAATTATTGGAGCTCTTAAAAATATTGGCTGTCCAGTTCTTCAATTCCCTATGGTACTCGATTTGTACGGAAGGTGTTGTTTATTTAGGGGCTGTGATATCGATGATTTAACGGTCTGTGCCAAAATGCCGAATTTGGAGGTCTTGTCGCTCAGGTATGTGCATTAATGTTAATTATGTGTGGCTTAACCTGTTCCAAGTGTGAAAAGGCAATCGAATGTGGAGAGAATTTTCAGCGTCAATCGCATAAGTTCGCTGGAGGCGCTTGCGGCGTGCAAGAATCTACAGGAACTTTATTTGCGCAAGAACGAGGTAGACAATTTGGAGGAGCTGAACCACTTGAAAGAGTTGCCCAATTTAACTACTCTCTGGCTGGAAGAAAACCCTTGTTGTAACGTTACCAACTATCGAGCTCGTGTACTTAGGGTTCTGCCTCATCTTCAATCGCTTGATAACAAAAGTGAGACTGATTTCATTGCTATGGTCATTTTTGACTGGCATTTTATTTTTATATTTTGTCATGTAGTTTCCTTGCGACATTGGTGCTGAGGCTCCGCGCTTAGACAGACTTGTCATGAAACTCCTTTATCATTTGTTACACCGGTTTGATTCGTTCATTTAGGCTAATTTATCTTGAAAATGCGTGTTTTTTGGTTTTGATAAACACTGCGTCTGCGAGCAGTGCCTACGTTACGTAGCTTTCTCTATGTTGAGTTCTGTTTCATAGCGCTTGGCATTGCAGCTGTTACGAAAGACGAAGTGGCACACGCAGCTGCCATGAGCGAGAGCGTTCATCAGCAGCAGGTTCTGGAGCAAGAGTACAGCATGGAATTGTCGGATTACGAGCCGACAGGCAGACGTCGCTATTCGCAGGGCTACTCCCCTATACCGGAGTACCCGTACATGACCCCCACCGACGCCACTGTTCCTGAGGCGCCTCCTGTGTCTGAGGTAACAGAGTCTTTTCTAGGTCTGATTATGCCAACTGGTTGCAGGTGGCCTTCTATAATCCGGTGGCACCGCCGTCAATGCTCTCCACGTCTCAGATATTCGAGTTCCCGCAGGAAATTATGGACGCTCGGCACGATATGAGTCAGTCTTGGCCCGACTTCAGGTGCTCCTCTACTCCTTTGAATAGTTACGGTTAGCAGAGAGTTTGAACAAAAAAAAGCATCTAGTAGCACCAAGCAGAACAGGCATCATACATGGGCCGGAAAAATCCGGAGGGGTGCTGGAAGTCGTCTCGGGGGTTACTAAAATGGCCAAAAATCGCCTGTTTTGTCTTAAAATTCGGCGAGGGGTATGGCCAACCGAGTGGGGGTAAGCCCACAGGCTCCCCCCTGTCCATGTATGATATTATTCACATACATGAAACGGGAGTTTGGGGGTCTGCCCCCACCTGCCTTAGGCCAGACAACTCGATCGGCGACCTTCCTCCAGAGACGATTTTCTGGCAAGTATTCTTTGAGCGAAGTTTTGCGATTTTTAGAATTTCAAGCACTAAAATTGCTAAAATCTCCTTGCAAAACAGCACTTTTTAGCTGTATTTGAGCCAAATTAGCGATTTTTTACGATTGTTAGCCGAAAAATTGCGCTTATTGGCTTTTATTTTTATAAAAGAAACATTTTCATGTTGTTTGGCAATTTTTTACTCCTTGCTGAAAAGGACTACGAAAAAGTGAATGTAAGAGCATACATGTAACAGGTCATCCGCCGATGGGGGGAGGGGGGTTGGGGGGGTCTGGCGCCGGCCGGGGGGGTCTGAGCCAAAATTTTGGGGGAGGGGGTGGGCACTAAAAAACGCTCAAAAATCGAAAAAAATCGCAATTTTTGGCCTAAAATTGCCAAAAATCGCTAATTTGGACTGAAATACAGCTAAAAAGTGCTGTTTTGCAGGCAATTTTTGTGTGTGAAATTGTAAAAAATTGCAAAAATTTGCTCGAAAATTTACTTGCCAGAAAAATCGGAGGGGGGGGGGTCGGTGAAATCGTCGCGGGGGGGGGGGGGGGCCCCCGCCGGGGGGTTTGGCCTAAGTCGGGTGGGGGCAGATCCCCCCAGACCCCCCTGTTACATGTATGCAGTAAGAGTAATGAGTTGTAGATTTCAGCATTGACGAAAATGCAGCTACGGTCAGTTTCCAACAGCCACCAGTTTCGACGGATTCTCGGCGCGCATCTGCGATCGCAGCGGCTGTGTGGGCCAATCCGAAATTGAAAAGTCTCACTTTTCCCAGACGAAGATACTCACGCTCACGGTCCTGCAGCCCGTCTAGGGTATGTCTTAATTTCGTCAAAATACCATATAATTTTTTCCTGTTATTATATAGTCTACATACTAAAGTCCATTTCAAGATCCAATGATATCAGTGTTTTTTGCGAATAAAAATTACATCCAATTCCGATAAAAATTAAAGGAGATACAGCAAAAAGAAAAGTTTCCGTTTTTGATGCTGTTTCTACATTTAATTGAAATTTCTCAATTTCATATGCTGTTGAATTTCTCAGGATTGGGTGAATCCAGATGCACCAAACTTTAACACATAAAAATCCCACTATTTTAGCACTTATGTTTCCAATTTCAGACAATTTGGTCAAAATTTTCGAAAATGACAGCAAAAAGAAATGTTGTCATTTTTGGGACCCCCTGTAGTTAGTCTAATTGTAAATAAAAATTAAGAGCCACATTTTATAAAACCCCTACTAACCGCGGAACATGAAAAATTCTGACCTATAGTTTTTATTTGATAAATCGATAGCTCTGTGGTAGAAAATTACACACGAGAAATATTTTCACTCGCCTGTCACTAATATGCAAATTAGGGCCAAAAACGTGTTTTTTCAGCCAAATTCCGTGTTTTTTTTATTTCTCCCGGATGCGTTGACGGATTGGGCTGATATTTTCAGTAATAATGCTAGGTATATTGGGTGTTGTACCTATAAAATTTGAAGAGGATCGGCCAAGGTTGAGATCGCAAATTATAATGAGCATACATGTAACAGGTCATCCGCCGATGGGGGGAGGGGGGTTGGGGGGTCTGAGCCAGACATGGGCTAGCATTTCGGCTGAGGGGGGGGCAGAATTTTCAATTCCAGAGGGGGGGCTGACGGGGTGGTAAGCCAAAAAGTCCGATTATTGGCTAAAATCAACGTTTTTTGGCTTATTTTGGGTTAAAATAAGCTAAAATATGCTATTCTGCGCTCATTTACACCTAACCCAGGCATATTTTTATCATACTTTTCTATACAAAATTCTTCCAAAAAATTCCTGAGGGGGGGTAGCGGCCGGCTGAGGGGGGGGGGGGTAGGTCAGAGCCTGAGGGGGCCAACCCCCCCTCAGCCCCCCTTTGCCCATGTCTGGTCTGAGCCAAAATTTCGGAGGAGGGGGTGGGCACTTTAGTGGAAGGAGGAGGGGGTGGGCCAAAATTTCGGAGGAGGGGGTGGGGGGGGTCTGGCGCCGGCCGGGGGGGTCTAAGCCAAAATTTTGGGAGGGGGTAGGGCACTAAAAAACGCTCAAAAATCGAGAAAAATCGCAATTTTTGGCCTAAAAATCGCCAAAAATCGCTAATTTGGGCTGAAATACAGCTAAAAAGTGCTGTTTTGCAGGCGATTTTGGCAATTTTTGTGTGTGAAAGTGTAAAAAATTGCAAAAATTTGCTCGAAAATTTACTCGCCAGAAAAATCGGAGCGGGGGTCGGTGAAATCGTCTCGGGGGGTCCCATCCGGGGGGGTCTGGCCTAAGTCGGGTGGGGGCAGACCCCCCAGACCCCCCTGTTACATGTATGATAATGAGATGCTAATTTTTGGGTCATGTAGAAAATCGAATTTTGCAAAAATAGTACATCGAAATTTTCGACCAAACTTTCAGTGTAGGTTGCTTAAGTGTCCCTCAAAGTAACCCTCCTTTTTCCGTTAGTGGACTTTGTCTCTGTTTCGAGAAATTAATGTTCGAATTTTCATACACACGTTGGTAGAAAAAACCGGAATTTACTTCCAGCTTTCGTTTGAGCAGACAGATCTTTTAGCGTTTGGTCTCCTTGAAAGAGCGCGCAATGGCCGATCGATTGGTTGGTCGCCCGCCAGAAACAAACCACTGAGTCCGGTACTGTAAGAGTTTAAAGTGAGCGAGTCGACAACACTGCGATTTTCTCATGTTTTTGAGTCGGCAACGTTGTTTATCATGGCTTTTGACTCAAAATCCGAATGGAAAGTGTACGCTACGTTTGGAGAAGGCTCAGCGTGCCTTAGTAATCATTATTCAAGAGCTGAATGTGAAACGCACAGCTGGCCACCGCCAGGCATTCTCTCAATTGACATGGAACCTTTTCGAAAACGCTGTACCTTGGCAGATTTCGGTTTTGTTTGGCGGCTCTTCTTCAAGTATAGCATTCAGCTTTTGAATAATGGTTGTTAGAGGCACACCGAGCTTTGTATGAAATCTCCGATAGTGCAAATGTACAAGACAATGGTTTATAAACAGTAACACAGAGTCCCGTTCTAATTTATACTGACTCAGTGATTTACTGCTGGGAGTCAACAAGAGTGCAAAGACGTATGTAGCGCTGGCCCTCGTGGCATACACGCAAAGTTTTATTATCCTAAAGACAGTAAGACAATCGGTAAAGCACACACAAATCTGACACACACAACAGACCGACAGACCGTTTGCCAGCCAGCCAATGAACAATCAATAGTCCGCATGTATGCTTACTATGTAGGTTGAGGTGCTGCCTGTACAAGAGACCACTGGCAACCGTAAACACAAAAACAATACACACGTAGACTATGCTGGAAAACGTAATGGTGATTTGGTTCAGCATTATCTATTCAGTTTGAAGGTATGAAGAAACGGTAAAAGCTGTGGATGTACATTGTAAGTACCATTGTATGAAAAGGAGAAAAAGTATATATATGCTGCCACGAGGAATGTACACAATAAACAAACAAATAAACTTGGCCTGGTCAGAAAAATCTTGTATCGAAAGTGCTTAACACTTAAATTGGAGGTTTTTGGCTGCAGTATAAGAGTCGAATTTCACCGAACCAAAGCAAGCTCCTAAAGTGTGAAAAGGGGTGCATGTTGCGTGCCATACAAGCCTACTTGTCCAAGAATTAAAGAAATTCGGCTTTCATATTTCACGGGAACAATCGATTTTTTAATGCACATTAATTTCTAATCAAAAACAAGATGATCTCGTTACATTTCGTTTGAGCAGACTCGTTTAAGGTGAGCGAGTTCAGCCAGCATACTACGATTTTCTCCATTTCTAATATGGTTTTTGCCTCAAAATAGTTTACTAGTGGCATGCTCTGCTTTTTCCAAAGTTTGCGTACACTTTCCAATCCCAATTTGAGGCAAAAGTCATGATAACAACATTATAAAACTCAGAACTTTGACGCTTAAGCAATTGAGAGAATGCCTGGCGGTGGCCAGCTGTGCGTTTCACATTCAGCTCTTGAATAATGATTACTAAGGCACGCTGACCCTTCTCCAAACGTAGCGTACACTTTCCATTCGAATTTTGAGTCAAAAGCCATGATAAACAACGTTACCGACTCAAAAACATGAAAAATATTGCAGTGTGGTCGACTCGCTCACTTTAAAATCTTACAGTACCCGACTCAGTCGTTTGTTTCTGGCGAGTGACCAACCAATCGATCGGCCATTGCGCGGTCTTTCGAGCGAGACTGAACGCTAAAAGATCCGTCTGCTCAAACGAAAGCTGAAAGTAAATTCCGGTTTTTTTCTACCAACGTGTGCATGAAAATTCGAACATTAATTTCTCGAAACAGAGACAAAGTCCACAAACGGGAAAAGAGGGTTACTTTGAGGGACATTTAAGCAACATACACTGAAAGTTTGGTGGAAAATTTCGATGTACCTTTTTTCTGCAAAATTTGATTTTTTACCAGAACCCAAAAAATTATAATTCGCGATCTCAACCTTGGCCGATCCTCTTCAAATTTTATAGGTAAAACACCCTATATACCTGACATTATTTCTGAAAATATCAGCCCGATCCGTCAACGCACGCGGTAGAAATAATAGAAACACCAAATTTGACTTGAAAAACACGTTTTCGGCCCTAATTTGCATATTAGTGACAATCGAGTGAAAATATTTCTCGTGTGTTATTTTCTACCATAGACCTATCAATTTATCAAATAAAAACTATAGGTCAGAATTTTTCATGTTCCGCGAGCTGCCCCGGTTTTATAAAATGTGGCTCTTAACACTTTTCCCTGAATAGTGTATAGCTGTTCGAATAAGCAGGGTTGTTATGTAGAACGTGCCATCCTCAAACCACTCTGTTGCGTGTGTCACGGCGGCCCCGGCACCCGTGGAAGTTGTGTGCTTGTGGGTTCGAAACCTGTCGAGGCGATGGGAAGTAGTCGACGCAAAGCCCAACCCAGGCCGTCGAAAGTCAGCAATGGCACGTAGATAAATGGGAACTAAACCGGCGCTGTCTTGCACGCACCGTCAGCAAAAGGGGAGGGTTGTTGTTAAGGAGGCTGTCGGACCTTGTGTCTCTTCCTCCTCTATATCAGTTGGCTACTCCTAGTCCGAAAGGACAAAAAGTTACAACAACTGTCAAAATCGGCGATGCACTTAGCCTATGATGCATGTCTAAAATAAGAACATAATCATCTTGAAAGGAGAAAACCAGATAATTTTAGGAGATCGAGCAGTAATCTGAACTGGCATAACCCAACGATCTGCGGAACATCTCTGCTGAACACTAATTTGAGCTGTGAAAAAACTTTTTAGCGACTTTTAAGGTGCAGAATCAGGTTCTACAGTTTTTTAAATGCTGCGATGATTCGATATCTACCTTAAGTTAAGCCGAAGCGATACAGACAGATTAATGACAGGGTGGCCCTGACTTTGGTGAAACCAAAGGGGTTTGCTGCAGGGGTTGGGACTCATACTTATTAGATAGAGAAAAGATTATGTTACAGCGTATGGAGAACATAATGTCAGCAATTACGCTGCTAATGGATGAGCTCGATCAAAATGGTCTGCGTATGGTAATTGACGAAGCTCAGAAAAGAATAAAAAAAGCAAAGTGAATTTGTTCTCTTGTGCGCACCTTTTGCGCTTCCACTTACTTGCACGTCGTGATCTCAGTGATTGTCAGCCAAATGTGATGGTGCCAATAGCTTGTGTTTTTTGCTTGTCTTCTTGCACTTCCGAATCTCATTCATCGTTGCATTTTGCGACCTAATCCGCATTCTTCTCTGGTACAACAACAATTGTAAATTGCTTAGTACGTGCTGCAACTGTTGCTACATGTTTCTGAGCGGTAAATATTTCTCAGCGGCGCACGTCCCTATTTGAGTTTGTTCTCGATCTGTTTCTTCTGAACTCTACTAGCTGCAATTTACTGCTGCTGTGTTACTGTTGAGTCTAGTTAATTTAAGTTACGAGTAGTCATGTGTTGCGTGCAAGGAGCTCTGTCAGTGTCAACCAGGAGACTTGTGAAGACGGGTTGGATTTGGTCAAGTGGTTGCCGAATAAGTTGACCGTGAGCGGTGGGGTGGGGTGGTGTGTACAGTAGTTGTGGCGTAACGTCCCATTTAGATTGGAGAGAGCATTGGCACATTGAATGATGAGGAGCGATTGACCTGAACAGGCAATTTCCTTGTAATTCGGTGGCACGGCCAAAAGGCGCAAACCGATGTTGAATGTGTCTCAAGGTCACTGACATCAGAGAGAGTTGCCTGCGCCGCGTCACCTCTCCGCTGGTTTTGACTGATTTCCGAGTTACCGATCCCTTCTGTGCCATCCGAACCGACCTCCCTCTCCTGCATACACTAGCAGTTCTGTCCGCCCTGCCATGTCGTACTACTTGGTTGTTCTGGTAAGACTTTTCTTTCTAACCAACCACTCAGTGCTCACGTAACTATACAACCTCTCGCATGTAGATAACTATTTCCCCTACCACAAAATCGATTTTCGTGTAACCCTTTAAGCTCTCTTCTGCTTTCGTTTAGACTTCACCGTTTGGTCAGACCAAGGCTTGCTTACTTAATCTTTGGATTCTAGCCCTTTGATTGCAGTTCTGTCATGCAAGACACCTTACTCCATTTTGTACAGTACGTACATTGTACTTGTATAGCTTTAACGTGTTCAATTATTTGCGAGATTGGACACATTTCTGTGGTGCGCCGTAGGAGCTAATTTTGGTAGTTGCCGAAAGGTGTTCTGTTAGTCCGATTAGTTAGGAGATTACCTTTTTGTAGAGACTGCATTGCCAGCAAGGGCAGTTTGCGCCCTTGAACGTCCGGTGGCGGCATTCACGTGGCTGTCGTTCATCGCAGCCCTGGCCGTTAGTATCGGACTCGATCGAGTGTATAAATCACTGAGACGCCGTCAATTGATAGAGTCAAGTTTAGGTTACATTCCTCAGTTGGCTGGCCGTTGGCCGCGCAAAAACGCTCAACAACACACTTGTCGGTAAGATACACCGGTCTCCAACTGCCACAGTACGTGCTCTTTTTGAAGGCGCACCGCTGGTCATGTGCGGCCCGGACAGCATCCAAATTCAGGCCACCAGCGAGTATCCGTTTGAAGGTTTGATTTTCATCAAGAATTGGCGCAAAACCGACGGTTGCTTTCGGAGCTACCTGACTAACGAGTCAGACTCAGTTAGCTATCATCCCAGACACAGCGTGCCCCTCAGTCAACTCAGCACTTGCGGCATGGATATGCGCAGAAACGTCAGTCTAAACTACATACTACCAGACAGCTTCACTGATCAGTGTTTCAGACAAAAACAAAAGAGCTGGAGGTGTTCACGGTGTTCGTGTTCAGTTTCCATCCCAACTTTGTTACTTTCGGTGACCGCGCCTTTGCCATACACTGTATTTTTCGACAGCGCCAAATCACAGTGGCCACCGGATTCGACTTGATATCGTAAGCTCCTGTCCGCTAACCACTTCCTTAACGCTTTGTAGAGACAAGCTAATGTTTCTTTTAATTAAGAATGTGTTTGTGGGTTTCAGCTACTGTGTGGTTGTGTGTGCGAGTGTTTGTTTTGTGTGGCCACTTCAGTATGTAATGAAATTAGTTACAATCCTAACACCAAAGATGCCGAATGAAACATACTGAAGAGTGTAATTGAGCTTCTGTCTGCACACAACGTATTAGCGAGCTTCAGAGACATAATGATGGCGAAGACCGAGACAATCGGTGCTACCGCAGGAATGGTGATGCCATCGTTGACCATCGTATCCGGGCGTGTGGCCGATGCTTCACTGCCGCCAATAGCAACAGCGCGGGTGGGCCAGCCAATTATGTTTGTGTGGCATCTGCCAGTCAGTTCAGGTCGGTCTGTCTGTGCGCCAAGTCTTACCTCTCCACCGCTTGGTCAATTGTTGCAGGCGTTTACGGAGTGCGCGTCAAGAACTGTCTTGCGCAAACGAAGAAAGGCAAAAGTGTGCGAATTCTTGAAGACGGCTGTTCACTGGATGACGCCGCTATTAGCGATGTGACCTATTCCGATGACAACAGCAAAGCTTTTGCCGATGCCATGGCTTTCAAATTCCCTGACGCCGATGACATCTGGTTCCAGTGCACCGTCTCCACTTGTATAAAATACAAAAACGACGACCGATTCGCCTCCAGCTCAGATTCTTGCACTGCCATCAAGGTTATTGTTGCGGCACAGAGTGCATATACGTAACTGTTCAGTTTAGAAGTGCGCCGGTGGTAGATCGAGACGAGATCTACGAGACACCGACACGCAACAGTTTGTCAACCCACAGCCAGAGGACAGTGTTTTAGAGCAAAAAGTGGATGTGATTGATGCTTTTAACCAGTATCCAGACTCTCGACAAATCAGGGGTAGTTAGTTGTGTTGTGGATTGCAGCTGAGCCAAACATTTGGCGGATATGTTGCAGTGCACACAAACGGTGCGGGCAATGTTACTCGAGCGAGCAGTTCTGCTCGTTTGCAGCAGAAGCAGCGGTTCGGAAAGAGGTGGAATCGGTGGCAGTTGTGTCTTCGAAAGCCAGTCTTTGCCCTGGTTACCAGTGTCTTGCTGCTGGTCTATTCGCTGACCTTCGTGGCGGCCGCCGTGGCTGTGGTGCTGATCTGGAACAGACGGGTCACTGCCAAACATTCTCCGGCTCAAACCAACGATCTACAGCGTCTTTGCTCCACCTGGCAACGCTCCTGCTGACAGAATCTCTCTCACACTTCATATCCTTCTTCCCTGTTCTCGCTAGTCTCGGGCAGTGCAATCCTCTTTCCAGTTTTCGTTGTGAAATAAAATTTCTGTTAATGTTAAACTGAACTGTTAGACTGTAATTGTCATTGGTAGCGGTCACGAACCGGTACTATGTGACAGCCGTTGTGGCCTATTGATTGAAGTGTTTCCAATGTGCATAACTTAACATACTACATGCAGCCCTCCATTTTTGTAGTTGTTTTCACGAAGATGCGGTACGTATACGTTTATCAGTTAGATTTTATGGTAGAGCACAATGCAAGATTTACAAGTTTTCCAAAGGACCGCTAACATACACTGTAACCATGCTGTACCTGTATCTCGAAAATATGCCAGATACCAAAACCAAGTGTGGCAGCATAATTTAGCCAGGGTGATGTGATGGGGACGCGATGAGATCGATTGAAATCAGTTTAGCAGAAATTTCACAACACTCGCGTAACTCAGCCCTGCCGTGACAGGACTGGAACCCGATGAGAGGCGAATGTGAGAACTGAACGCAGAAGAGGTGCCTTAGGCCACTGATTCTCGCAAGCTGCTGAAGTAGTCTCTCAGCTCAGTTTCGTCCAGTCCCAGCGACGTACTGTCCCACTGAACATCGGCCGACCGCGCCGTTAGGTAAGAGTCTGGGTGAGGACTCATCTAAACCGAATACAGCAACGTTTCACCTCTTCTACAGACACTTACAGCGCCGAGAGTGGAGAGGTTCTGTTCGGAGGAACTGTCCGCCATCGGATTGGCCGTCACTCTCACTCGGTTCGGTCTCTGCTTGTTGTTTAGACTCGCTGCACGGCGCCCGTACGGTCTCCAGCTTTCGTGCACCTTCAAACTCTCAGATAACTCAGCAGTGTCGCCTTTTGTGGCTCATTTACACTTCTTCCCTCTCAATCGATTTGTTGGTCGTCCTAATGCACGTTTCATAGTGACTAACAGGACACTACTGTTCCATATGTCTACTAAACGCTTGTTCCGTTCCAGTACTACTGTATATAAGTGATAGATAGATGCAGTACTATAGGTACTGTACGTTACTTTCTGTCTGTGCACTGAGATGTCGCAAACCTGATCAATCAAAATCAATTAGATTACTTAGTTAATAAGCCTCCAAAAGTCTACAGCGAGCATTTTACCGGCACAGAACTCACATGCATAGACGGGTGACGTGAAATGAAGATGCTAACTTCGGAGCCGCGATATGAAACACTGCGAGGTCCGGATTCGGCCGAACCGTAGGAGCCGGGTCCATCCGACCTCAGCACCACCTGCTCGTTGTGGGCCACCTCAACAGTAGAATTGCGCGAATACCGACTGCTGCTAAGACTGCCAGCTGACTGGTTGCCCTCCAGCTGATCCTTCGACAACCACACCCACTCCTGGCACGTGGTGTCCACCTCCTGATTGCGCGACAAACGCGACAACAACGGAACCAACCGCTCGAATTTGTAGGGCTGACTGCGACCGGCCAGAACCATGTAATTGAGTGCCATAGTAGAACCGACCAGAAGAAACAAGACACCGAGAGCCACCAGCGTTATCTCCAGCGACGACAGCGACTGTCTGTCTATGAGGGACGGGTGCTGCGTCTCACTCACTGTGCCGTCGTACTTAACGGTGAACGTTTTCATCACAGGTCCCTTCTGCAGAGCCGACTCTCTCGACTGGTGCACGGTGGGATCGTAGTGCAGCTTCTCTGCAACTGCCTGCTCACTGCTGGTTGTGTCTGTCTGCCACAGCCTACCTGAAGACCGCGATCGGTCCTGTCGTGAAGTGGGCGCCACGCCTTTGCGTCGGTGAGAGAACTGAACTTCAACGAACGCCGTGGCAGACTGAAGAGGTGTTCCTTCAGGATTCTGGCAACCTTCAGGAGCTCGCAATTCAAAGTCGAGAAACGTTCCGCCACCGTGATCGTCCAGTGCCAGGATGGTTTTCCGGTCGTCGTGCGGGTCCTTGACACCGACACAAGTGGCATCCCTCGACCAGATATTCAGCACGTAATCTTTGGGGCTCAGGTCAATCAGCTGGGTTTCGACGTCGTCAGAGTAGACTACGGTCAGAGACACGGCGCCCTCCTATAGTGCATCCAAGTGTGACCTATGAATTTTGAGCAAATGTGAACCTGGAACTTGGAAGTGAATGTTCTGAGCAGCTGAATTTTGGCTCGACTCTGATGCTCAATATTCGTCTTCTCAATTGTTACGTTGAGTCCGGAAGAAACAAAAGCGACCAATTGCTTGAGCGACACTCTGTCATCGGTCACCTGAAATATTCACAAATCTAAAATCTTGATCTGCATGTACAGTATGCATTGAAATATCTTTATTCTGTATATCTGTATTCTCTTCGTCATTGTATGGTTGTGTCTGTCTAGTAAACAGCTTTTAGTCTCATTTGGCTCCCGAGACGAAAGCACACAAAACAACAAAAAAGAACAGTCTCGGTACCAAAGGAATTTAGTGGTTAGAAGTAACAATACACACTATAGACGAGTGGGATATGCATATCTGTCATCATGTATGCTTATAGTTACAGACAAACGTTTTGAAATCTCGCTGATTAGCACAGCTTCACTGCGTCCTTGTCCATTAATGCATTAATACAGTACAGTAAATACCTCCAGCATTGTGGCGCCGTTGACAATTTGCCACAAAGGACTAATGAGCCGAAGTTCGGTGGTTCCTGGTTTCAGCCCTTGCACCATGAGTTTGTTTTCGCGGGAGGTGTATATGTTGGCCACAGCCGGATCTCCCGATCTCAAGTGTCTGCTGCTGATGTCTGTGACGTCGAAGAGCAACTTGCGACCCATCCCTCCGAGATAGGAGCGTCGTCCGGTCCGCAGATCGTCTATCCTGAACCGACTGTACACCCGTATCTGACGCAACGCAGCTTTTACTCGGGAGAAGGAAAACTGGACGGAAAGCTCACTTGAGCTTCTTGGTAGCGCTGTTTACATGTGTATTGTTCTGCATAGGAACCTCTGTACGGCAGGGTGACATTGCCGTCTGCGGAAACGCGCGGAAGCTTTTTCTTAGCAGGAAGTCGCCATTCTAAACTGCAGACGTGTGGCAACGTAAGTATACGGTGGAAGCAAGAGAGGTGCCTTTTACGGCGTTGAGTACCGGGTCCGAGAGCCAAACCTCAACCGGCAATTCGGGGTGCCAGACCCTGAATGCAAGCGATCCGTAGAGATGACCGAACTTGGCCACCACGGTAGCATTGACTCCGCCCCTGTGTTCCGATCCGTCTAGGTAAACTGCGGCGCAGGAAGGCGTCACCTGAAGCTAATAAATGGCTTATCAAGCTGCCAACTTGTTTGATTAATTACTGTCGTGGGCGCTATGGAAACAGTAATGAATATTTAACAGATGGTTCACCTTGAGAACGGCATGTTCACGATTGAGCACAGCGCAGTTGCTCTGCAATGTCACATCGCTCATCTGACCTCCGTAGGTAACGCTGAACACCTTGAGCGGCTGCGAGATCTGCCTGCCCGAGAGCACGGCCGTGTTTATCAGGTCGAACTTCTGAACCATCATGTGTGCATGTGCGTGCAACAGTCAGTGCATCATACCCGCGACATGGGTGCCAGCGCATAGATTCTGTCTTTGGAAACCGTTAGTCTGGTGATGAAATTACCAACTCCCTTGGGAGGATTAACGGTGCTGCTGCTGCTGGCCGTAGACGACATGCTGGTTGGTTGTGTGACAGCGTCCCTGTCGCTTACTGCATCGATCACATAACGCACTGACCATTCTATTTCCACTGTTCTCTCCTCTTCTCTTTTGCCGTAATCATCCACTTGCAGTAGCAATGAAAACACCGGTCCCACCCAACTGAAGCACCACTGCTCTACCTACTGTACGTACTGCACAGTGCCGCATGCAATGCAAACCTTTCGTTTAGACTAATCTGGTTGCGAAAGAAGCAGGTGGTGGTGACCACCGAATCGGCTATCTCCGGTCGAATGCTCCATTCGGAGTCAGTCACGTTCTCGACGGCCAACACCGTCAGCCCGGCCTTTATCAAACTCCTGCCAAAACAACGCATACACGCGATCAGTAAAATAATGTGGCGCACCTGATTTGAAACAAATACAAAGGAACATTGGGCCGAGAGGGCGAAGAAGAGTACTCGAAGTAAACATGCACCGTGAACGCCATCTTTGGCTGGAACTGTATGTTTGGCACTTTGAGTGACAGCGACCAAGGAGACTGACTGTCAATGGGCATTGTGTGGTAGTCTGCATCGTAATCGTCCTGCTTCAGTTGCACTCGACCGACAGATTCAGAGTTGCCCTGAGGCGTTTGCAGATGGTCGCAGTGCTTCGGCTCGTGCTCAACCGAGTAGCTCAGTCGCACGTAGGTCTTCGGTTTCTTGCGACCGACCGGTTTAATCGAAGGCCACCAACTCAGCGGCAGCAGCACCCGCACCGAGCACCAGTGACGCTGCCTTGCGCCGGACAAGGGCAAAGCACACTTGGCCTGCGCCAGGTGGTGCTTGTGGGTGGCGTGCAGACGGACGCAGACACTGGAGGAGCGCACAAAGTGCTTGTCCACGTAGACCAGCACATCCACGAATGGCCGTTGCTGCAACAGTGAGTGCTGTGTGCACGGCAAGCAGAAAGCAGCCGACATGCCTTGGAAGCGGAGCTGGCCACCAGACGAGCGGCGATGCCGCAGGTGGAGTTGAGAGAAGGGGCGGAAGGCACCTGACGCTCGAATGCCGAGTGCGTGACGACCAATCGTTGGTTGGGGTCGGAAGGGCAGTGCGAGTGAATGAGGAAGGCCAGCTGGCCCACCGTCGAGTGGTGGTCGTTGGTCGGCGAGGCGTCATAGAGACTGCGAGTGAAAAAAGCCCCTTGCGGTGGCTGGAAGGATAGTTGCAATGCATCTAAAATTAGTGCACGCCTGGGTGCACTTAAATCAGTGTTCTAATTGCAGTACCTGCGAGACTGAGCCAGCCAGCAGTGAGAGTGAGCAAGAGATGAGCGGCCATGAGGCTGGCCGGGGGGTAGAGGATTGTTCAACTCATAGTCTCTGTCTGTCAGACGTCCCAGCGCTACATGCCACCAAGCTGCATGCCACTGGGCCGGCCGTTAAGTTTGCGGCTAAAATCAATAAAGCTAACTAATATGGGATGAGCGAGGAGTTGGACGAGGCAGCTACCAGTCGGACGAGGAGTAACCAAGTTAGCAGGCCCTGTTTTGCAGAACGCAACAAGCAAATCGATGCTCTCATGCGTCCGCCCCAACACAACTGATACCGCGTATAGATCGCTACGGCTAATGGCTGGCCGACCTGCTCCAACTGCCTCTGCTGCTTCCAAGTCCATTATCTTCGCAAAATGCCTTGCTCACCAGCAAGTCTAAAATCAATTCCTAATACTTTCCAGCTACAATGTTTCTTACGAAACGCCGATCTCTCTTTGTCGGCTACTTTTATATGTCTTCGATTGCCTTTTAGCCAACGACACCAACATGCCGCGGTCTATTGCAATCGATACGCGAACCCGGAGTCTGCCAACATTTTCGGTACTCGAACAAAATCGGATTCAAATTTGGCGCCTTTAACATCAAGTCACATTGCAGCTGCTTGCTCCTGTCCCCACATCGTCCACATGAGCATCTGGTACGCATACAGTATGCAACCAGCGCAAACCGCAAGCTACGTAAAGTATGTACGTACACAGAGCCTCCCCCGAAAAGTCGTTAATCATAACGAGAATTTTAGATAGCTTAATCAAGTATAGCTTAATGTGGGCATCATTACAGTATAGTGCTGTTTATAGTACCCCGGAGTACTGTTTATAGTACTGTAAATGGAGACAGGTTTTTATTCTGAAGTAAGCAGTTATCCATGCAAAACGTGAGAATATTGCAGTATTTTTGGTGGTAAACCTTCTTTGTATGAAGAAAAACAGTAGATAATCCAACCACAGAGGTTCTGATGTAAGTAAAGTCAAAGAGGCGTAGTGGGAATTCCTCCGATAGACACTCCTCCGGTGGAAATTCCTCCGGCCAGAACTCTTCTGGTTGATATTCCTCCGTGTGGAATTTCCTCCGTTTTGAATTCCTCCTTCTGAAATTCCTCCGTTTTAAATTCCTCCGCTTTAACATGCATTTTGCGAGAAAGTCAACTTATAAGCTATAAGGGTGTTCAAACACTATAAGCTATAAGCTATAAGATGTTCAAACAACTTTTTTGGCGGATCCGGCTGGTATCCAAATATGTTAAATAGTTGTCAAACGAACACCTACGGTGCATGTTCGAACATCAGTGCCCCCTAGAACCGGAGCTACACGGTGTATACCAGGAATCCGTTATTATTGCGTTTAGCAGCAGCACTTTAGCAGTAGCAGGAATCCGTTTTATTGCGAAGTTCAGCGGAATAATAAAAAATCCCTCTTGTTCACTGCAAAAATCACTGTTTTGATTTTGAGAGCGAATATCTCAGGAACTAAGCAGAGTACATTTTAATGAAAATTTCATCAATCTTTCAAGAATTTGTTTATCTTTCATTTAAAAAGGGATCCATTCAAATGGTTGAGTTTTGCGGTTGCTACAGCGAAAAATCTGCTGGGTTGTTTTTCTGGCGGACCCTGTACATATAGTAGTTTAGTATATAGAACTTGCTTCTTTCTGGTTATGGGCACCCTTAAGGAACTTAAGAAAGGAATTGTTTCGAACAGTTCGCGCTGGCATCTTTAACGTGTGTATGAATCGTATCGAACAGTTCCCGGCCAATTCGCGCGGCGCGAACAGTTTCAACGCGAATTGTTGGGGTGTGCGCCACTCGCACATGGTCTGCAGGTGGGGTATAACTCAGGAACGGAGTACCAGAAAATCAAAGCCCATTGAAACAGCTACAAAACAAAGTGACACTGGAAACTATAAGTTAGGAAACAAGTGAAAGGGCGTATCCGATGTTCGAACATGCACCACTGGTGTTCGTTTGACATCTATTCTTACATATTTTGATACCAGCCGGATCCGCGAAACAAAAGTGCTTAAACACATTTCCTTATAGCTAAGTAGACTTTTTCGCAAACTACATGTTAAGTTTTCTAAGTTCAACAAGCAAGACAAGCTGAAGCGAGCTAGAGACGCTTTATTTCAATGTACGTACATATGCATTTACACGAACACGACCTCATTCTACTTTGCAGCATTACGAAAGCTGATGAAACAAGCTGAAGTTGCAATTGGACCACTTCGACTTCGGTACGGAACGTCTGCTCCTTACGCAAAGTCCGTACATGATCTACTGTACATTGTATCACAGTGTTTCTTATTTTCGGCGGATCTTTTTCTTCTTACTCCGCTGGAAAGGAGTGTACCAGACGCGCACCCCCTGAGTACAGTACTATACTGAGTAATACATTCCATTGTATATCACTAAAAGTGACAAATTTCAATTCAATCACAAACGTTTATATCTTAGATGAGAACAGCTAAATTGCACTAATTACTGGTGTACTACTTAGAAAAGCGGACAGTATATGACATTCTTAACCTTTAGTTTATTAACGCAAAAACGGCTTTCTATACCTTCTCTACTGTAATCATTGGTCAATCGTCGATTTTTTTCAGGTAAGTTTTCAGTTAAACAGCGATATTTATAGGTCCTAATTAGTATTGGGTATTGCGGTATAAAAACCCAATACCTAATACCAATACCTGGAAAACACCCTAATACACTCAATACCCAATACCAGTTCGCACTCTAGTACTAATATTAATAATAAAATTTTATTTAAAAAAAACAAGAGAATGATAGAAATGACAGTTTGTAAAGAAAGACAAAAAGAATTTACAAGCAACGACAAAAAGTTCGATAAAATCCGGTGATGATATCTATCTATAGCTGCGACCAGCAAAGAAAGCAGAAGCAGTCTGAGGAGAGAAGGCATAAAATCAACTAAACTGGGTTAAAAACCCACACAACAATTCATTTGCTTGCAACTAAAAAGAAGCGAGGCCGCCCGCTTGCCAAGGCGCAAAGCAAACACACCGGCCGCGACTGGCGACAGCACCGGCGAGCGGAGCCCAGGATGTGTAATGCGGAAACGGCCTGTCGGCACAAGTTGGCGCTCCTTATCTTTCGAACTCTACGGTCGCACGGGACCAATCACTGCCCCTTCTTTCTGAACCGCGCCGGAGCGTGCGGCGGCAAATTTAAACCACCCTGCTGCTTCCACTTGGTTAATAGCGCGAGATCGTCAATCGATTTTTCCTCGCTTTGCTGCCCGTGTTCACACACTACAGTACAAGTGGATTACGCCTGAAATCCAAAAAATCCTTTATCCTCTTAGACCTCAGTCCGACTTTTTGCACTTTCTTTACCTTTCCTAATGGCTAGAGTGCGAACTGGTATTGGTGGGCATTGGGTGTATTGGGGTTTTTTCCAGGTATTGGTATTGGGTATCCGATCCGATCCGATGTGGCGGGGGGCCGTATGATGTACAGCCTACGATCAGACCTGCACGGTCCATTTCGTGACCCCTGATATCGTCATTCTCGGACGCTGTGCCCTTTTTCACTGCCAAGCCACTCCTAGCCATGCTGTTGGGTGCCAGTAACTAAGAGAGTGCCTGGCACGGTGCTGTCAGATCCCAACGGTCGCCCGGCCGTACGGACTCAACCAGTATAGGCCTTATTGCTGGTATCTAAGACAGCTCCTGACGTCCTTGATCTTCTTTCCTCCAACATAACCGTACTTTGGGGAGCGGCTTTCGGTGCAACGGCAGATCCAGTCGGTTCCCATTTTACCTACTCGCTGTAACCAGCTTTCGGTGGCCTGGGTGGAGCGTTGTGCCGACGACCAACTCTTTGCGAAAAGAACCTTGCCGCGCCGAGAGGATGAGTACACGACGTCGCGCACAGTGGCTATGCGGTCTAAACCACTACACCAACTGTGCTGGCTGGTATTGGGTATTGGGTTTTTTATGCTCCAATACCCTATACTTAGGGACCGGCAACGGCGGCCATTTTTGCGCCGTACCGCGTGCCTAATTTTCTTCGCGCGTTTTCACCACATTGGTGTCGCGGCGGTCAAAATCATCTTTTTTTAAAAAATGCGGCTAGAAAAGCGCGTTCTTTTTTTATGGTTATTTGTTTTGATTATTTTAACATAACTATTCACCCAAATCGCCTTGGTATTCGCTAAGCTGCGGTTGTTTTTGGCTAAAATAAGCGGAAAAACAGCGTCAGTGTAAAAAAAAAGTTTATGATCTCAAAAGGTGCGCCCGACGGTAATAAAGAGGCATTGATCATCTTTCGTTTGAGCCATTTTTTTTCGGCATCGATGCAGCCAAAGATCCCGGAAATCAGATTGAAATTTTACATGGTTAAGCATAGGCGGAATTGGTATTTTTTCAGAAAACGAAAGTTTGCTCTTAAACAAAGAACAAATAAAAAAGGTGCGCCCGCTTAAATTTTAGTTTGGGTGTTGCTCTTACTCAAATGACTGAGCATTGGTCTCCTAGGTCCGCCAAAGATCCCGGAAATTGGGTTAAAGTTGATGAGGTCGTTAAAATTAGGGGGTATCGAATACGAACGTATTGGGGATCCTGAGCAGCCCAAAGCCAATGGTTTTAATTTTGCTTCTTTACATTCCTTCAGTAGTTTTGCGTCTCTGCTAATCAATATAAGGTGAATCTTGCTCAGGCTTAACGTGTGTAGTCAATAAATATGGTACAAAAGCGGAAAAAACCTGTAATCGCTTATTCGAGTTAACTTCATATAATTCGTTTTCATTCATATGTCAGTGGAATTTCTTCAAATTTTCAGCATTTATTCATAAGTATGATAGATATGTTTTGCCCAAATTTGAGTTGCATGTTCCAACGCAAACAGGCACAGAAGGTAGTCCAGTCAGACATGGGCAAAGGGGGGGCTGAGGGCGGGGGTTGGCCCCCCCTCAGGCTCTGACCTACCCCCCCCTCAGCCGGCCGCTACCCCCCTCAGGAATTTTTTGGAAGATTTTTGTATAGAAAATTATGATAAATATATGCCTGGATTAGGTGTAAATGAGCTCAGAATAGCTTATTTTAACGTATTTTGATGAAAAATAAGCGAAAAAACCTTGATTTTAGCCAAAAATCGGACTTTTTGGCTTACCACCCCCTCAGCCCCCCTCAGGCGCTCCTACCCCCCTCAGCCCCCCCCTCAGGAATTGAAAATTCTACCCCCCCTCAGC
This sequence comes from Sabatieria punctata, assembly GCA_030248155.1. Classification (NCBI taxonomy): domain Eukaryota; kingdom Metazoa; phylum Nematoda; class Chromadorea; order Araeolaimida; family Comesomatidae; genus Sabatieria; species Sabatieria punctata. The sequence goes on along the minus strand of JASANB010000027.1, from coordinate 43,264 downwards.
CGAAATGCTAGCCCATGTCTGAGTCCAGTAACGAACGAAAGTCGGAATTTCTCACCAAAGTACAAACCCCCCTCACCCCCGGCCCATGTATGTTTGGAGGGAAGGCGGAAGGGAAGGGTTGGGGTGTCTGAGCCCAAATTCGGAGTGTGGAGTGCTAAAAACGCTCAAAAACAGCAATTTTGTGCTACAAATCGTATAAAAAGGCTGATTATGCCTCGGGTACCACTTGCAGCTAAAAAGCGCTGTTTTACAAACAATTTTAGTGTCTGAAACTGTAAAAAAAAATTGAGCCAGAAACATCGGAGAGGGAGAGTGGAAAAGATCGTTTTGGTGGGGTACTCCCCTATCTGGGGGGGTTGTCCCAAGTCAGTGGGAGCGTGGGAGGGGAGCAGAACCCCAGCCCCGCTGTGACATGTACAAATGTACCTGGAAAACACAGGAATACCAGTTCACACTCTACTATTCAGTTCTAGTTGTTCGAGCTACCAAGGTGTTTGGGCTTAGGTGTAGCTGGGGGGGGAACAGGGAAGGTCACAAATGGACTATATAATTAATTAACTTTCTTATCACTATACGACTCCGGAACGTGCCCTATACTGATGCGTACGCCTTGGGGTATTTTTATATTTGGAAAACAGGCCCTTAGGAGCGTGCCCTGTACAGGCTTAGGCTAAGGCTTAGAGAGCGTGCCCTATACCGATGCGTCCCCTAGGGGTACTTTTATGTTATTAAAACAGGCCTTCCGGAGCGGGCCCTATACTGATGCGTCCCCTAGGGGTATTTTTATATTTGGAAAACAGGCCCTCCAGCATACATGGGCCGGGGGGTAAGGGGGTTTACCCCCTCGCCGGCCAATACCCGCCTCGGCCGTCCATACATACATACTCCATACCCCCCTCGCCGGCCCCCCCCCGAGGTCTCCAGACCCCCCTACCCCCCTCCGGATTTTTCTGGCCCATGGATGCCCAGAGCGTGCGTATACTGATGTGTCCCCTAGGGGTATTTTTATATTTGGAAAACAGGCCCTCCAGAGCGTGCCTATACTTTTGCGTCTCTAGTGGTACTTTTATATTTGGCAAAACAGGCCCCCCGGGGCGTTCCCTATGCTGATGTAGTGATCACTAGACTCGCCAGGCGAAGGGCTTTCAAATGATATATAACATGACCGTTTTGGACGATTTTGAAATTTTGGAATATTGCCAAAAAATAATCGATTATCTATATTTATCGATAAAACTTGTTAATTTATAATTAACAATGGTCATTAAAAACATTAATTTCTGTTTGCGATCGGTTCCTGATTTCCGCCCCCCGCAGCTACACCTGGTTCGGTGTTTGTTCGGTATATAAAGGTGGTAGACGCAGTCCTACAGTCTTGGTATATAAAAAATGTAAAAGAAAATCGCATTGCGATTAGAATGACACCGGTCCCATCAAAATCGGCGCAGGGGTTTACGAGTGACAGTCTGATAAAGTACATCCGTCATATCGGTATGCACGTTGCGGTCAACTTTCTAGGAAGAAAAGGTGGCACGCTGGGTGACGCAGTTAAACGGTCATAACTGGCTTAATATCCGGCCAATTCCGTTCCGGTTTGTTTTGTTAGACTGTATAAAGTGTGCTCTTTTCAATTCTGAAGCCCAATTTCGCCTAGGGGCATTTTGAATTTTCGCGTGCCGGTCCCTACTATACTAATTAGGTCATATAAAAATCGAAAGATAGCTGTTGAACGAACGTTTGTGATTCAATTGAAATTTGTCATTTTTTTCCAGAGGATCCACAGCTATTGTTCTGTTGACTGGTTGAAAGTAATCGGAGTATTTTAGTTCTCCGGGACCGACGTAGTATAGTAGTCGGCTGTCTGAGATACGGCATCGAGGAAACTCGGGACAGGGCAAACTATCGAACTTGATCAGGACGGCACACTGGTGCTTGCAAGAGCTGACCAAAATTCCCACGGGGCACTCGCATTTTCCAGCAGCCAAATCGACGAGGTAAGAACAATTCGAAGCTGTTGCGCTTGGCACAACAAATTCGTACTTGGTGCCACCTTTAGATGGACGAATGTCCGTAGCCGCGAGAGAAGAAGCACCAGCGATCGTACGTAGCAGTCTGTAGTTCTTGGAACGGTCTGTGGTCTTGCAAGTCTTGCACAACCACACCATGGAACAGAAACAATCGTAATACGCTAACTGTGAAGTGAGCAGAAACAGAACAGAGAAAGGTGCAGCACAGGCAGACCCGTACAGCAAGCAAAAACAGCGCGGCAGTGAAGGCAGCGGCAAGGCAGCGCAGCGGGATGGTTTAAAGTTGGCGCCGAACGCTGCGGCGCGGCTCAGAAAAAAGGCGGCAGTGTTTGGTCCCGTGCTCTACGGTCAGGCCGCCTTTCTCGTTGTGTTGTCAGTGTTTCGTCAGCTAAGCCACTGGTTAAATTGATTGCAGAGGACTGACTTAAAACAGTGGACTGATTGGCCCTCGCGCTTAGTCTTCTTTAAAACCTAACGATTGCGTAGATTCTCGAGTCACGTGAATTGTTGTGTGAATATCCAGAACAAAAATTATGTCGACTCCTGCCAGACGAAGGCTCATGCGCGATTTCAAGAAGTAAAGGTTTTTCTGTAAATCTGCTTAGTCATCTAACTGTTGTAGCAGTCAATTGACTGAACCTTAGAACCTGCAAAAATTGAGTAAGGTTGTTAGTATAAGTTCTGCTAGTTTAAGATCCATGTCATAATAGGACTATATGACGTCTATCTGTAGCTTGTAAGGTGCAGCATGTGCACTTTGCAGACTTCAAGAAGATCCTCCTGCAGGAATCAGTGGTGTACCTACCGAGGATAACATTCTCATTTGGCAAGCAATCATATTTGGGTAACTTTGCCTTTGTACCCATGTTGTATAGGTTCTCTCGTTAATTCCTTCGGGATTTGCTGTTTCAAACTTGGAAAATTTCACGCCAAAATGATTATCCGATCCGATCCGATATATTGGGGGGGGCCTGTACGGCCCTATGATCAGACCAACATGTCCATTTCATTACCCCATATCATCTCTCTTCATTTCGGATACTATCACCAACGCAAGGCTCAACCAGCCTTGGGGGATATCTAGCGGTTAGGTATACCCGAGGCTTTAATCAACCTCAGGAGGTCCCTAGCGGTTACATCGCTCAGGTCCTGGGTGGTAAGATATCTACTGCCCAGAATAGCTTGTCTACGTCCAGCCAATGCATCACATTCTGTGACCAAATGTTCAGGCGTTTCCTCCTCCTCTAAGCAAAATGAGCATGTTGGATCATCCACCAAGCCCATGATGCTGAGATGTCTATTAAGGTTACTACTGTGTCCAGTTAACCAACCGACCACCAGTTTCAGTTCCCTTCTACTAAGACTAAGTAATTCTCTGGTCACCACCAATCTGGGTCCCAGAATGAACTGCTTAGATTGCCTACAGTCGGTTCGTAGATCCCAGGCAGTTTGCAGCTGGTTCTTTGCCCAACTTCTTAAATCTGTCCTCACTTTCCTAACTGAGATGCCAAGGGCCGGTTCCGGCCCTATAAGTGGCAACTCAGCAGCTGCCCGAGCTAGTCGGTCAGCCTGATCATTTCCCTCCACTTCCGAGTGTCCAGGTACCCACATCAGCTGTAGCTTCTTACGAAGCGCCAGTCGTTGTAGTTCCCTAACACACTCTGCAACCAACTTAGAGTTGACGCGTGGAGATACTATTGCTCTTAGAGCTGCTTGACTATCTGAGCAAATACAGATCTTCTGCTCTAGACAGTTAACTAATCCAGGAGTCCTGGCGCAGTTCAGTATAGCATAGACCTCCGCCTGGAAAACTGTTGCATACTTTCCCAGGGGAAAGGAATCCTCTACCCCCAGTCTCTGTATAAATACTCCTGCTCCCGAATTCTCTAAACCTGTTAACCTGGAACCATCCGTATAACAGTAGAGAGTGTCGGTTGCATTAGGAGTATTACCCTGCCAGACCTCCCTACTCGGGAAGTCGACCTGATATTTCTTATCAAACACGTAATTGGGTAGTTGTTGGTCACTTGGGAATTGGTACAGTGGCGATAAATCGCACAATTGTGCCCAAACACTACAATGACCACGACCTACCCTGTGCCACTGCATAGTACTTTTAAGTCTGTAGCAGGTCGCCATCGCTTCCACTTGAATCCAAGTGTGTAGCGGTGGAAGACACAACAGAACTTCCATTGCTGCTGTGGGTGTTGTTTGTAGAGCCCCTGTTATGCATAGACACGCCAGTCGTTGTAAACGGCCCAGCTGTGCTTTTGCGCATTCCAGGTTTGTCCGTTTCCACCACACCACAGCAGCAAAAGCTATCATAGGTCTAATGGTCACAACATAGAGCCACTAATAGCCAAAATGATTATTCCGGATTTCGCTTTATTCTTCGAAATTTGCAAGCGGTACCAAAACAAAGTTTAATCACACAGCGTTGTAGCCACTTTTTGGCAGTTTTCCCAGAAAACTGCGCTTAGGTTTGATTCGATCGATGATCCGGGAAATCTTTAATCCGGACAAATTGGTCCGTCCGGATTAACGAAACATGACTGTGCTACCACGTTTTGTAAACATAAATGGGCCGAAAAAATATGTTTGGAGTTGTCAAAATTCGAAAATTTTCGGTGGGCCTATCGATTGGGGGGTCGCTGCCAGGGACGTGAATTTCTGGGCATACATTTTGAGTTTTGTATTTCGAAATTGGTGTTTTCCAAAGATGGGTTTTCGGATCAAGCAAAATTATTTATAAAAATTACTTACATTTTAAGCTGAAATTATACAGCTCTATCGAATATTCTTCCGAAAAACTGTCAAAAAGTTACTGAAATCCAAATTCTGCACAAAAAGCGCTTCGCAAACTAAATTTAGGCCATCCCGCTCTATAATCCAATTGGCTTCCAATCAAGCTTTGCCGTTTATTGAAGCAATCAGGTTTTGAAAATGTGGTGCAGTTTCTTGAAGCAACGTTTAAAAATGTAGCGGATGTAGATAGTGGTCACAAAAGTTTGATGCAGTTACTGTATTTATCGTTTTGTTTTGTAGTTATCGGAAGGATTCTAAAATTCAAACATTGAGTGTTTCGTTCAAAATATTTTTCCCTATTTGAGATGAATGAAATAAAACCGATTAATTATTGGCACCTTTTTTTCGTACAGAAACTTTTTCGAATATTTTCGGCCCTTTTTTAGTTTTTCGGATGGATAAATCCTCGGTTTTCCGCGGATAATCCCGAAATTCATGTCCCTAGTCGCGACCATTTTTGGGTGGGGTTAGTTCCAGTATGGAAAGTCTGTTTTAGGTTGGTGGGTGGTAGTGTTCCGACGATATCAAAACTTGTCGATATCGATGTCGATATTTTCAGTTCAATATCGATCGATATCGATATTTATAGTTATGCCAGAAAATGTGAAAATTTGAAATAGCAAGCTGCTCTCGCTGCTTATCAGTCATGCACTGATGCAATCAGCGATCTGATATCAATTAGTAGAGAATCGCAGAAAAGGTAGTGGCCCTTCTGAACCCCTTCAATGAAAAGGTCCTCAGGCCGATGCCCCACCCTCATAGGCATAATGAGCTCAAACAGAATACGTAGCGTATTTTAACTAATTTAATGACAAATATGCAAAAAAACTTGATTTTAGTAAAAAGTCGGACTTTTTTGCTTACCGTCCTTTCAACCACCCATCAGCCGGCGGTACCCCTCAGGATTTGAAAATGCTCAGTCGAAATACTAGTAGTTCATGTCTGCTTCTGCCCTCCTGCTTCAAGTGTGCGGAGTGAGCAGATCTTCAGTGTTGCTGCAGACATTTAAAGAACCATACAGTACATGGGCCGGAAAAATGGGTTGGGTCAAAATACTAAAATTTGGGGGTGGGTCTGCCGGTTTGTGGGGGTGTCGCGGCGATTTTGGTGGGTGGGTCAGGAACACAAGTCGGCTTCAGGTGGGTGGGTGGGGTCGTTTGGCAGGATCGAGCCCAAATTGGAGGGTGGGCAAACCCCACGGACCCCCCGCGGCCCATGTATGCTAAGAACCGAAGTGTTGCTGTCAGAAAGCTGAGAATGGCGAGAAATTGATGTTGATGTTGATCATGCCACTGTTAGGTTTTGACTATAGAATCGATTTCTGAGTTGTTCAGGATTTTTCACACAATACCTGATTTTCACCTGATTTTCCACACAATAAATATCGAAAATATCGATGCGAAATATCGCGATATCGATATTGGAAAATGGGTCGATATATCGACTTTTCGATATCGATATATCGTCGGAACCCTAGTGGGTGGTCTGGGTACGTGGAGTCCAAGTTGAGATAGTCGATAGTCGGCCCTTGTATGTTTCCAAATCATTGGAAACGCGAAGACACAACTCTGACGATGAACATTTAAAATGTGTAGTTTTCGAAAATATCAAACTTGGCGTCTTGATGAAACAAGTGTATATGCGATTCCCTCCAGCGGTTCAGCTAGCACTCCTCGCAAAAAACCGACCCAGATGGTAACGCACGTCTAAGTGGCATGCCAGTACTTTAGCTTTTTACCTCCACTGGGGTGTACAAACCCTACACCCCCTGGGTACGCCACTGCTATTCGATGCAGTTTTGTGTGCTGAATTCGAAAACTCATAAAGCCAAATTTACCCTTTGCTTTTATAAAACCATTGGTATATGGCACTGACATTCATGAGCCCGGGGCTTGAGGTGGTTACCACATCGCCAGCCAATACGCCCTTGGCCGACTGTAGCGAAGCAGGACTATTAGGCGACGCCGATTAGGCGATTTAGCGGTACTATTAGGCGACGGTACTATTAGGCGACAGAAATAATTTTTTTCTATAAGTCCGTACGGCAACATAGGTTACCGCAAAACATAGCACAACAATGCAAAAAGCACAACAGCAATTAAAACAAAGTATAAGAAAATAGCAAAGCAATTTCAAGGACTCATTTAAAAAATAAGTGCAACAGCATGGATGGATAAATTCCAACTCACTGAGCACTCATTAGTAGAGTAGAAAACATTTCTGCACATGTCGCCATACATGGACCGCGGGGGGGTCCGGGGGGCCCCCGGACCTCAACTTGGGCTCTACCCCCCCCAAACGACCCCACCCACCCACATGAAGCCGACTGTTGTTCCTGACCCCACACACTAAAATCGCCGCGGCCGTCCCCCCAAACCGGCAGGCCCACCCTCAAATTTTCGGATTTTGACTACCCCCAACCGATTTTTCCGCCCCATGTATGCATGTCGCAGAACATTTATAAAGCGCCAGATGGATGAAGGGCAGCATCAATTCTCGCTGCGAAACTCTGTGAGCTACTTCCGCAAGTTATTGGTGCGATCGTCTGCATCCAAAGTGCGTTAATGAACATAGCAACCCAAAAAATATGTGGCCGACCCGACGGCCGCTCGCGTGCTCGACGCAAGCTGGGGAATAGGGGCAATTGCCAGGATCTGAGTTAGAAACAGTCAGGACAGGTGGCTTGTTTAGATATAAGTTAACGAGTTATAAGATTAACGAGACATGATTTTAGTGCCACTTAGCCATGCATAGTTAAAAACAGCGCATTTACGCTTACAGCTGACTGAACATGTTGACCCTTGACTGATTCGGAAGGCCCGCCTAATTGGTACTATTATCCTATTAATGTTTTTTGTCGCCTAATAGTACCATCGCCTAATCGGCATCGCCTAATAGTACCGTACCGGACTGTAGCCCACCCATACTTGCCTTTGAGCGTTTTTGGTTCCCAACCCCCTAGAATTTTGGGCTCAACCCAACCCTCCCATAGAGAAAATTTTTCGCTTTTTAAGGGAAAATAGGCGTTTTCGGACGCGCCGAGACGTCTTCCAGCCAGACCTCTTCGGAGCCCATGTATGGCCACTGCCCAATGACTATATTTTGTTATTGCAAGTGAAAAGAAATCACAAGATTAGTCACTTGAAATCATTTACTTCAACGTTTTTAGTTTTCTTCTAAAAAAGGTCAAGGACTTTTACTGATGTATTCTGGGTTGATGTTGCTGTTAGCTCACACAACACAACTTTAGTAGGGGGTTATGAATAGCAAAACAACAGAAACGAGTGTGAAACAATACAGACAATAATCCTTCGACTCGCATCAATACTACAAAATCTACTACACAATTTACTATCTCGAAATCCCTTATTCGTGGGAACCCTCAATCGAATCTTTTTCGTAATGATCGGGCGGCAATGATAAGCATTATAAAGTTTGCAATTTTTGTTCAGTATCATTATAATTACGGCAGTCAGAAAACGAAGGAATCAACCCCATCCTGTGTGTTGATCGCAGATGTTCGAATAGCCTAACGAAAGCGGTTTCAGTCCTCCGGACACGCCTTTCGAAGACGGAACGTTCAAACTGACTCTGGAATTTACCGAAGAATATCCCAACAAACCTCCCACTGTGAAATTTGTGTCCAAAATGTTTCACCCTAATGGTGAGCGACAGTTAGGTGTGAGCTGGCTGAATGTTCGGTTTCAGTATATGCAGACGGTAGCATTTGTTTGGATATTTTGCAAAACCGGTGGGCACCGACCTACGACGTCGCTGCCATTCTGACCAGCATCCAGGTACGTGCTCTGTTCTCCATACTTGTGCATGGGGGTGCCCAGGGGGCGTCGAAAATAAAAATCTATCAAACGTTGCTAGAGGCTGCCAGAAAGCCTCCAGATGCGTTTTTAAGCCACAGAAATCAATTTTGGCAACTACGCACCCTTCCTCCAGACAACTACGCACCAAACCCGAAATTTTTTCATTTGTTGACCGAAAATTTCGATTTTTTGACAATGTTTCTGTCAGAAAAGTGTTTTTTTTTCAATTTTTTGTCGAAAATTTGATCTTTACCGCAAATTTTTGAATTTTATCCGAAATTTTCGAATTTTTAGCCAAAATTTTGGGCAAAAATTTAAATTTCCCGCCAAAACTTGAATTTAAAAAATCTGCACCTACATCCAGGCAACTAGGCATGGAGATCTGGCCGTCCGCCTCAGTTGCTGACCATGCACATGTATGGTGCTGTGCGGCAGTGCAGTGTGTGTGTGTATAGAGTCTGCTGGACGAGCCCAACCCCAATTCTCCGGCCAATTCGCTGGCTGCGCAGTTGTATCAGGAGAACCGGCGAGAGTACGAGAAGAGGGTGCAGCAGGTGGTGGAGCAGTCGTGGCTGAACTTCGCAGAGAACGAGGGGGAGGCGGAGGACAAGCCGTCCAACGTCTCAGAGCAAGACACGGCCGGGCCGTCGGGCGGCACCACCGGCGGGGACGGCGGACACGTGGCTACCGGCGGAGACAGTTAGTGTGTGTGTGTGTACGTATGTGGCTGTGTGTATAGTTGGTCTGTCTCAATACTACTGCAAATGCTGCGTTCTTAATTGAAGCTAGATTTCTTCTTTTTCACTGGTCTACCGCTTGGTCTGTCTGATCTTCGTTCTCCCTTCTTTGGTCAATTGTTACGAGCTTCTGTTCTCTTTTCGATTGTGCCCTCATCTGCCTAATACTACTTGGCAAAGTCCCACACAAATACTGATTTATTTTTGTAGTTGTCGGTTGCTTCTCTCTCTGCTTCAGTTCTCATCTCGGTACAGGAGTTAGAATTCAGAACTAAAGTCACCGTCAACACTAAGTAGTTTTACGACTGCGCTCGGTTAACTGCACAGCAGTGCACGCAAATAGTCCATAGGTATGCGTACGTAATTTTCCATCCTTTTACTGAGTGAGTGGTGTACCTGCAAGCTGTGTTGCTATTTTGTTCGGGTGTTATGTGTACATAGTTCTGTATCCAGCGTTGCTGATTGTAAGTCATGGTATTATTAGTCGATGCTGCACAACAGATGCTTTAAGAATCATTCAACACAGTTTGTTTCCGCCCTACACGCCCTAGTACCGTTCCGCACTGGGTGCTTCGTTGCGTCTCTTCAGAGAGAAGACAGTACGTCGTATTGTTCTGATGCATTATCAACGATGGTAGTACGACGTAACTTTTTGTGTCCTGAACAGATGATCACTTTTATGTATAATAAGGCAAGAGGCCAGACCACTAACGATCTGTTGAAGAAGGCACCACGGATGTGTGTCGTACTGTAGGAATTACTGTTGCTATGGGTATTTGATTTTGAATTGGGTATGGGTATGGGTAGGTATTTTTTAAAATACCCATACCCGGGTATGGGTATGGGTAGGTATTTTAAAAATACCCGGGTATCGGGTATAAATCGGGTATTTTTCATTAAAATCGCATAAATAAATATATACTCCCTAAAATGCCAAATTTCAATTCGTTTCGCAAAAATTGTTTTTTAATCTGCTTTTTTTGCACAACTATTATGTATTTGCTCAGTGTAGCAGTTTTACTCCACAGTTACTAGAACTGTTGTGAATTTTCGAATACTTTGGTAGATTAACATTTGCAAAAAACGAATCAGCTTCCTGGGGAGTATAACTTCTAATAGTACTTTGTGATTCTGGGTCACCCGCCATAGTTGTATAAAAATTTCAGCTTGCTGTAAATACTACTGTTGGAAAGTCCTGGGTTAAAAAAATAGGTTCAGGTGCGAGTCGGGTAAATTTTTATGCAATCAAACCGAAAATTTAACGAGTTCTGCTAAAATTGCACTCAAAATTTGAACCTATTTGAGTAAGTCCAATAAAACAGGACAGGTTCAAGTCCGGCTCAAATAGAATAGGTTGAGGTTAAGGTTCAGGTCCACGAATTTCAGGTTAAAAACCTAAAAACCTATTAATAAGTTCAGGTTCCGTCGGACTTGCCAACAGTAGTGAATGCTTCCCTCATCATCAGGCAGGACCAAATGCATAGAAACGTTGTATTGTAACCTTCTAATTATAGTCCAACTAAATTTATTAGCCTTACAACGGTATTTATCCTGAAAGAGGGGCACAAAAATAGAAGCCGGTCTTCTATTGTAAGTAAACGAGAGGGAAGAAACTTACTGTATGCACGCAAAACAGTTTTTATGTACTGTATGTATGTACATTTTTAAAAAGTCAGAGTCAGTCAAATACCATGTTTTATGCATGTTATGTATACAGTATGTACTGTGAATTTTGCAGTGAGAGATTGAGGTGCATGAGAACCCAGGGCGTTCCTTTCTGAGCCTGCAAACGCTTCTCAGTAAGATGTTTTATAGTGTTGTCTGTATATAATTAAAAAAGCCAAAATGCTTAATTATACAATTTTTCAAACAAATTAGGTGGATAAGCAACCATTCCGAAACAGTAAAGTGACTGTATGATGCATGGCAAAACTGTATTTCTATTTCTAAACACTTCCTTGAGAGAATTTTTGCAGAGTTTTGACAGAAATTAACGTGTGTTTGGCGATTTTTACTAAAAAATACCCATTCAAATACCCGGTATTTTTCAAGAAATCGGGTATACCCGGGTATGGGTATTTCCAAAAGTACCCGGGTATGGGTATACCCAATTTCAGGTAATTTTGCTCAAAAATACCCAGTTTCGGGTATGGGTATGGGTATACCCGATCAACAGTAGTAGGAATTCGGAATCTCCCCTAGGGAGAACTGGAATTCCGTCTCTCCTCGGGGTTTTAGGGAATCTGACCTCTACTCCTACACTCCCTAGGAAGATTCGGAATCCGCCCCGCGCCCCATAAAAGTTCACTTAATCTGGTCGCTCTTTTGCCCTCAGGCTCTACAAGAACTTTTACAGTTTGTCCCTCTCTGGGCCCGGTTTTAATTGACACCTAATTAGGCGAGGGCTGGTCAAACAGCATACAGATATGAATCCAGTCTTGCACTTAACTTTTATACCGCGAAAGATCTACTGAAGCACAGAAATAACAAAATTATTTTTACACCTAACTGGTCAAACGGCAAACTTGTGAAGGATGGTACAGTGGTTGTTTGGGACCGATCCGATATGGCCGGGACTCGTACGATGTACAGGGTGATTCACATATCCCGCCAGGTTTCGCAAGCTCAGAACTTTTTTATTTGTGGACCGAATCGGCTGATTTTTTAATATGATGTGTAGACACACACCAGTTCGTATTTCAACGTTTCAAATTTCAACAAATTCCATGCACTACGTCATAAGTTATGCGCTTCAACGTTGTGGTCATTGTTTTCAATCACTTTCTGCGGCCGCTGGTGGTATTCCACCCTCCACGCTGGTTGGTGGACGCTTTTCCGAATATTGTTGGACAGACTGCTCTCTTCGATCAGCCATTCATGCCACCAGCGGATGCTGGTATCTCTTGGAAGCTCGCGTTCTATCCCAATTTGCAGGCAGAACAATCTCAATGCTTTTGGTCCACTCAAACTGCACAGCGCATTTTGCACGTTCCTGCACCGAAAAAAGCTATCACAACGGCTAAAAATGTCGGTTTGTGTTGAAAAGTGAATAAAGCGTCAACCCACTATGGTTTAAGAATCTTTTCAACACTCAAACACTGGCCTAATCGCGCACAAGCCAAATATATTTAGGGCCAATGTTGGAAATGTCAGTCTGCAGTATAATTGCCCGTTTTCATGCATTTCGTGATGAAATAAGCTGAAATTTTAAACAGTAAAATGCGAAGTACAGGGTGTCTCAAAAAATGATCACATTTCTTTTTACTGCCATTTCCGCAAATTTTGACCAAATAGGCTGAAATTTGGACTATAGGTGGCACAATTCGGGGAATTTTATGTGTTAAAGTTTGGTGCACTAGGCTTGACTCATTCCCGAGAAATTTCAAAAAAAGTGAAATTTGTTAAATAAATACTGAAAGCCGGTCACCGAAAATATGATCGCATTTCTTTTCACTGCCATTTCCGTAAATTTTGACCAAATAGGCCGAAATTTGGATCATAGGTGCCAAAATTCGGGGAATTTTATGTGTTAAAGTTTGGTGCACTAGGCTTGACTATTTCTCGAGAAATTTCAAAAAAAGTGAAATTTGGTAATTTCAATAGCGAAAGCTGGTCACCGAAAAAACGTTACATTACATTATCGCCTAAACTCTAACGATAGCGTTGGAGTTCATGTGTCAACTTTTTTCACATGAATTACCCTGAGCTTCTGCGTTTACACTCCAAATCTCATCCAATTCCGACAAAAATTAGAAAAGATGCAGGAAAAGGAAATGTTTCCAGTTTTCGTGACCGGCTTTCACTATTGAAATTACCAAATTTCACTTTTTTTGAAATTTCTCGGGAATGAGTCAAGCCTAGTGCACCAAACTTTAACACATAAAATTCCCCGAATTATGCCACCTATAGTCCGAATTTCAGCCTATTTGGTCAAAATTTGCGGAAATGGCAGTAAAAAGAAGTGTGATCATATTTTCGGTGACCGGCTTTCACTATTGAAATTACCAAATTTCACTTTTTTTGAATTTCTCGGGAATGAGTGAAGCCTAGTGCACCAAACTTTAACACATAAAATTCCCCGAATTTTGGCACCTATGGTCCAAATTTCAGGGTATTTGGTCAAAATTTGCGGAAATGGCAGTAAAAAGAAATGTGATCATTTTTTTGAGACACCCTGTATATCCACATACTGTATCATACCCAAAAATCAGCCGATTCGGTCCACATACAAAAAAAGTTCTGAGCTTGCGAAACCCAGCTGGATATGTGAATCACCCCGTATTTTTTCATCGGCGCGGTCCTTCTTTTACTGCCAAGCCACTCCTAGCCATGCTGTTGGGTGCCAGTTGCTAAGAGAGTTCCCGGCGTGGTGACGCCATTGTGGTGTCAGCTCTCAACGACGGCCCGGCGCACCGAACTAAACCGATATTGGTCTTATTGCTGGTCTCTCAGACAGCTCCTGACGTCCGATCCGATCCGATCCGATGTGCGGGGGGCCTTACGGCCTGCGATCAGACTCGAGGTCCATTTCGCTTCCCCGTGATTCGTCATCTCGGACGTTGCCCTGCTTTCACTGCCAGCCACTCCTAGCCATGCTGCTGGGTGCCGGTCACCAGGAGGGCGGCCGGCGTGTCGATGCCATGATGCTGACAGCTCCCGACGGCCGAGGGCTCCCCGGCATAGTTGGTTTCTCAGACAGCTTCTGACATCGTAGATGTTCTTCCCAACGCGGCATGCTTTGTGGAGCGGCTTCGGTGCAACGGCAGATCCAGTTGGTTCCCATTTTTACCTACTCGATGTAACCAGCTTTCGGTGGCCTGGGTGGAGCGTTGTGCCGACGACCAACTCTTTGCAGCAAGAAACTTGCCGCGCCGAGAGGATGAACCACTACAACCGCTAGGGATGCAGGGGCCGCCGTGACTCAGAGGCAGCGAGCTACCCACTGAGCCAACGACGCGGCGTGCTCCTGACGTCATTGATCTTCTTTTCCTCCAACACAAGCTTGCTTTGTGGAGCGGCTTTGGTACAACGGCAGATCCAGTCGGTTCCCATTTTACCTACTCGCTGTCAGCACCTGGGCTGGGTGGAGCTTTGTACCGACGACCAACTCTTTGCGGCAAGAAACTTGCCTCGCCGATAGGATGAACGCACGACGTCGCGCACAGTGGCTTTGCGGCCTAAAACCACTACACCAACTATACCGACCGTTGTTTGGGACTTGGCCTTAGCAAAAAGTGCTGGACGAATTGGAAACAGCCTTGTAGCTGTTCTTGCTCATGCTCATGCAAGCAAAAAAGCAGTCGGAATCGGAAAGAAGTCGACCCAGTGTCTCACAGTGCAGGCTGCTGTTTGATGTACATATCACAGAGAGTTGAACCCTGAAGAAAGCTGCTACTTTGTGACCTTCACCGTCCATGCCTTCACCGGTAGAAACAAACGATTTTTCCGTTCAGCGCACCTGAAGGGAAAACTTTGAACAACGATTGCGAGTCAACGAGCTGACATTTTTTCCTGCAGTTTGTCAGCCACTACAGTTTCTACAAAAGAAGCTCTAGACCAATTTACAGAACAAACGGCCATGAATTGAGCTCACAGAAGCGTTTAAAATTTTTCCATTCAGGGGAGCTGAACGGAAAAATTGTTTGTTTCTACCGGTACTTGTCGACCAGGACTGTTGCAAGCGCGGAACGAAAACGACCCCGATCGTCTCATGGCATTTTATCAGTGGTGTTTATAACAAAAAAACAGTGCGATCAGTTTTCAGATAGAATCCTCTGGTCTGATGAGGCTCAGTTCAAGCTGACTGGGTGGAACACTTTGAAAATCAGTAATTTCACGTTTTATCGAGTAAACGCTATGTCTTTCAATGGATATTGCCCAAAATTGGCAGGTATCCAAGTTACTCTTGGCACTATATTTGTGTGAAATTTGATTGAATTCCGTTCACACAGACGGGCGCCGTAAACGATCAAGCTTGGGCCCCCTGTACATTATACATCTAAGGCATCTCTACCTACATGAAAAATTTGGTAGCTATAAAGATACATATTTCAAAAGTTAACATCAATTTCTTTTTACATTTTTTCTTACTAATGTGATGATTGTCGTTTGTAGTGAGGCGTCGTTGTCACAGCGAGCGAGTGTCGTTGTCTTGGCGATTGGACGCCTATGCAATAGTTTGTTTATTCTATGGTACTGTTCTGAAGCGCGTTTGCGCTTCACGGGGGTTTGTTGGTCATTTTCGGTCTATAAAGATTTTTATACATCGTGTGGTGTGGCGGAAAAATGCGCTTCTCTGGTATTGGATTTCCTTATGTATGTGTATTTCGGTCGTCTTTGTTTAATATTTGGAATTGGTGGACTCTCTAAGTGTTGGGGTGTCAGTTTTTGGTAGGGAGATCACTCGAATTGCAAATTTTGAACACAGACGATCGAATGTGGTATCAAATGACTTCTTCTTCTTCTTCAAATATGCAGTAAATGCACGTGTACAACATACCACCAACACCAAGGCAGGGTGGAAACATGATGAGTACACTGACTATAATATGCCTGCGCACACACATACTATACAGTACATACACAGGAGAGAGTTGAAAGAACACAAAATTATCAAATTGACTGCTGACGATCTCTAGATTATTACTTTACACATCAACATCTAATTACTGCATGCTATATTCAGTTCAGCTTTACCTCAGATACGTGTTTTTGGTCTCGGAACAAATCTTATAAAACGTGCGCACCCAACTGGTAAATCTTTAATAAATATGACCGAGTGCGGTATAAACAACTGCTTTGACTTCTAGATTAGTGCTTTACACACTAACACACCAGCACATCCACAAGCAATTACTGCATGCTACCTCAGATTACGTGCTCTCCTCAATCGCCTTACTTCATCGATTGAATTACCCGGAACCCCCTTAGTAAACTTGCTATAAAATTCATATGCATTAACGTACATTCCTCCTGCCCAAGACCGGATCGGTAGACCATTATCCTAGCTACAGAATAAGCACAGATACAAAGATTGGGATCGAAACCCCAGGACGGTGGCCCTATTTAAATGATGATCATCATAATGAAAAATATAAAAAGAAGTTTTCTAGGTTATCTCTTGAAAGATGGCTACCAATTTTACTATGCGAGTATGGCTACCTTAGATGCATATTTCGGCGCATTTACTTTCAGAGATCCTTGAACAATAAACTAGAAAAATGGGAAAAATGGAAAAAGGCGCGGTCGCTACCTCCACTTACTCAAACAATCGTAGCATTCGAGTCCTACGACAGATAATGCCGGCCCCAGTGCATATTGGTAGATATGACAATTTGCTATCGATAAAGCACAAGTATAACAGTCTTCTTCCAAGCCCCAGGACGGTGGCCCAGTTGAAACCAAAAATTGGCCAAAAATGATCTACACTTTTAAAAACTAATTGGCGCATGTAGTGATCTCCGGGAGATGATAATCACTGGAATGGAACGCTGGAATGGAATGGAACGGCCATGATAATCGCTGGAATGGGACGGCAATCACTGGAACGGCAAATTACAAGTAGACCGTCAAAACGCTCTAAGCTCATCCTGCAACTATTTACTAGACTCTGCTTTAGCTCCCGACAATTTGTTATCAGAATAAATAAGCTGCAGGATATCCTTCCGTTCTAGGCAACAGAAAGCAAAGAAAACCAACCGCTGAACCATACATGTAACAGGTCCAGGCCTGCCTGGGGCGGGGGTAAGAGGTTTTCCATCAGGGTGGGGTCGAGTTGGGTTTCGCCCAGAGGAGCCATACAAAATTTCAAAAAGCTCCAAAATGCCTTGAAATTCGCTTTAGCACGTTTTTCAGTAAATTTTTATTCAGTTTTGCAGCACAAATATTGCAAGTATGAAAACAAAATTTTCAGCACATTTCCCTTATTGGTTCTCTCACAGGCTTCTATAGCTTCACAATGTTTTTTGACAATTAAATCGATTTGGAAGGATTTTATAGGATTTAAGATGCATTTTGCGAAAAAGTCAGCTTAGGTGCCAAAGAGACGGGGCAAGCAGGGTCATTCACGGATCTGGCTGATATTAAAATATGTTAAAATAGAGTACAGTCGAAGACCAACGGTGCATGCCCGGCTACCAGGAACCCCCTGTAACGGGAGCCACACCCCCTCAAAGTTGGGTCGGCAGCAATTTTTGGTGTCATTTTCACGTGTCTGACAGTCTCCCTTCAAACGATCACCCTTCATTCATTTCTTAAGCTATGATCCCAACTCGCATATGGTTTTGTAGCTGCTCCAATGGCCTTTCATTTTCTGGTACTCCCGTTTCCAGATCATAGCTGGTTAGCGAGACATTCTCCGAAAACTACGAAATTGCAGCAAAATGCCACTAAATTTTTTTTCGAAAAATCTTTATAACTTTTTGTGCAAATGCCCTGCTAAGCTAATGTTTTAACAAAAGTTAGGCATGAGTTGGCCAAACAAAATGAGTGCATTAAAGTGTGCTGTTTAGGGGAGGGAGATGTTTTGGCCTCTCAAAGGTGTTCGAAAAAAATTTGATGGCTCTGTACCCAACATGCGACTGAATTGAGTCACCTTTCAAATGAGCATGTTATAACAAGCATTTGGCGTATCCAGGATTTCGGAAAGGGGGTGTAAAATTTTGAAAATTTTAAAATTAGCACTTCTACAAATTCCAAAATTCGTGGACTCATATGTGGTGTTAGTAGCAAAAACGGCGTTTAAGTGCCAGACCGTATTACTAAATTTCACAAATCCTTGATTTTTTTAGGATTGGGGGTCAAGTCTTGTGCACCAAACTTTGGCACAAAACTCTACAGATTTTGGCCCATGTTCAAATTTTAAATTTTTGGTCAACAATTACGGTTTTCAAGATCTAAGTAAGTGTTTTATAAGGGTACAGTATAACTTCACACAAGACACTTTAGAGTGTAATTATAAGAGAAAAGCTGAAAAAATGCTTCCAAGTTGGCCCATTTCAGACTACTGTGTGTGTATGACTAAAATCCAACATAAAACCACTTTTTGGTTCATCTGTATCAGAACGCTTGTAACTGAGAATATACGTTGTAGTTTTCAGTAAATCAAACTACAGTACTACACACACCTGAATGACTGACATTTTTACTAAAGATGACATTTTTTCGGCAACAGAGAACGTAAAAAATTGTTGCAAACTCCAAAAAATTTTGAAAATTGGGGAGGGTAGCCAAACTATCACGTACTTAATTAGGAGGGGAGGGGCTTAGCAAATTATTACAACTCATTACCAGGGGAAGGAGGGTCTGAAAACAGCTAAAATCCATGACGTAAATTTTTGGATGGCTCCTTAGGGCGTTTGATTGAGTGTACAGTAGTGCTGCCATAATCGCGTTAATTCTTCTTAAACAATGGAGAACATTTCTTGGCAGCTGCGTAGTTTTGTTCAGATTCCCCGTCGATTGGTCCATTACCCCAGCTGGAAGACTTGATTTCCTTAGCCTAAATCCAGTACCAAAGTATCCCAATCGCACTATTATCCGATGGGATAACGACCCGTATTTTGCATACCGCCTAGTAAACAGTTGCTGGATGCGTTTAGAGCATTTAGACAGTCTTAGTTGTCATTCCAGTGAATCCCGTTCCATTCCAGCGATTACTATGGTCGTTCCATTCCATTCCAGCGTTCCATTCCAGTGATTATAATGTCCCGTGATCCTATTTTTGGCGCCAAAAATTGAGGAGGATCAATCAAGAAAAAAAGAAAGAACTGTGAGAGTGTAGCCGCAGCAGTCGTACGTTATATTTTTACCGTTTGGAGTGTAGTTTGTCGCACCTTCTTCGTATAGTTGGGTTGTGGTCATTTTCTTCAATCAATCAAACTACGTTGCTGGCGTCACTGTGTTGTTCCTTCCTTCCAGCCATATTGTTGATTCGATTGAAGCTGTTCTGTTTTAATAGTTTCTGACATTTTGTCTGGCTTGGCAGAAGAGCGTTTGTTTTTTGATCTCATTCATCAACTCGTTCTCAGAAAGTCAAGTGGCGTCATGTTTGTTGTTAAGCGAGGTAAGCTCCTTGTGTTTGACATATCGGGAGATCGCAATCGGGGCCGTTGTACCACTGCCCTCTGAAGCCTCTAGAGCGTGCCCTGTTCTACTGATGCGTTTCAAGGGGTTCTTTTCATTTTGGAAAACAGGCCGTCCGGGGCTGCCCTAGACTGATTCTCTCTAAGGTTTTGATTTTGGGAAATTTTTACTTGAATATCTTCCGATTCAGACTACGTCTAGCCAAACGGACTTTATATTTGAAATCAGCACCTCAGACTGCATCAGATAAACTACTGAAATTTAATTTTGAGCAAAAATTTTTTTCCGGAGACCTTTGAGGGAGGGCAACCCAGCAACGATAACATAGTTATAAAGCATCAAACTGAAACGTGGGCGGTATTTTTGAGATCATCAGATCAAGAGGCTTTGATTCATTTGCATCTGAACACATTTGATCTAGCTGTTTACTTGCTATTCGCTTAGAAACATTTGAAATGACGAAACCTTTGAGCAAAAAATGCATGTCATGTTTGACGCTCTATTCCTTGAGTTTGGATCGACCAATTTGGGTGCTCGTGTTTACTATTCTACGCGCCGAGATCTTTCTATTGGAGGTGTTGGCAGCTCCCTAACTTCACTGGTGCAAACGTTATGGGCATTTTTCTAATGACAAAAATTTTGACTAAAACTAAAACAAAGTTAGGCACACCGCCAGAAAGTCCGTTGTCTCAGCTACACAAGGCACAAAACCGCATCTCAATAGCTTTTGAAATGCATGAATGGCAGCCAATTAAAGAGCGGCCGCAAAAAGCGGCCGGGTCATATTTCGAGATTTGGCTCAGTTGACACCCCTGGACTAGAGGCTGGGATAGGAATAGACAAAGATTTTGATGTAGGTGGTGTAACAAGACGGAAATGAGAAGTTACTAGGTTGCGATCTAACTATATGTTTCTGTTGCTTGTGCAGTGCTTAGAAACGACTGCTCTTTCGTTTAGATGGAAGGCAGGAGCCGGTTCATTTCGACAAGATAACGTCGAGGATTCGAAAACTCAGTTACGGGCTAAACATGGAGCACATTGAGCCTGTAGTTTGGTTTCTGGCAGATGCGAGTGGTTGATGCCGGTGGTTTAGGTGATGATATCGCAGAAGGTGGTGGGCGGCTTGTATCAAGGAGTTTCCACTGTCCAGTTGGACAATTTGGCAGCTGAGACGGCAGCCACGATGACCACTGTGCATCCCGACTACGCCATTCTAGCTGCACGCATTGCCGTGTCAAACCTGCACAAGGAAACGAAGAAGACTTTTTCGGATGTGATGCAAGATCTGTACGACTGGGTCAACCCGAGAACCAAAAAACACTGTCCGATGGTGTCGCCCGAGACTTTGCGCATAGTCAACGAAAATTCGGAGGTCTGATTCTGTAATGTGGCCGGAGTGAGTGAGGGCTGACTGAGTGCTTTCAGAGACTCAACTCGGCTATCGTTTACGATCGCGACTTCAGTTACACCTTCTTTGGCTTCAAGACATTGGAGCGGTCCTACTTGCTCAAAATCAACGGGAAAGGTATGTCTGTCCGGTTTTTGTGTGATCATTTTGGCTTCCTGGTTTCAGTTGCCGAGCGTCCGCAGCATATGCTAATGCGAGTAGCGGTGGGAATTCACGGACAGGACATTGATGCAGCTGTTGAGGTGGAGGAGGGTGTGTCTGCAGTGAGTGGAGTGGTGTAACTGTTTTAGACGTACGACTTGTTGTCGGAGAAGTGGTTCACGCACGCCAGTCCTACCTTGTTCAACGCGGGCACCTGTCGTCCTCAGTTGTCCAGTTGCTTTCTGTTGAGTATGAGCGATGACAGCATTGAAGGCATTTACGATACTCTCAAACAGTGCGCACTGGTGTCTAAGTCTGCTGGCGGAATCGGCCTCAATGTGCACTGCATTAGAGCCACCGGATCCTACATCGCCGGGGTAATCTTTAGCCTCCTCCATTAGCAATTGTTATATTCAACAGTCAGAAATAGTTAAGTTAGGTGCACAACGGTTTCAAGCAAGGTTTATGAATTTAAATTGGTTATTGATTCAGTCATGCACAAGTATCGTAATTTGGTAGAGTGCGAACAATACCTGAAAAACCCAATACCAATACTTGAGTCCCCAATACTTGCACAGTTGTGCCAAAAATTGTATTTCAGTGAGCAGGTACATCCAGTGGTGTGCACAGGACTTTTTCCAGTAGGAATGAAAATTTTGAAGAGCACCAGTTGGCAGTCTAATTTGGAGTTCTGTCAGTGCAAGTGCAGGCGTTTTTAAGAGAATAGAGCGGCTAGTGCCCAGTTATTCTCTAGTTATACCGTCTATGGTACCATGTTGTTCAAGATTTCTGTTGAAAATTCAAACGACCGTCAGCCTTATTACAGATGGTCGATTGTGTCACCTACATAGATTGCGTCCTTATGCGGCACCGAGTGCTGGCATCACTTTATCAGAATAAAACCTAATGAACATAGATGTCCTTTTTAATGACGACAAGGAAAACTGATAATATTCTAGCCAGACATGGGCTAGCTTTTCAATTGAGGTGTTGAAATTCAAATTCTGAAGGCTAACGGTCGAAACCTGAACACGTTGCATTGCGTCTTCGTTTTGTAGTTTGGCGGTATGACATTATTATTTGTTTAGACCAATGGAATATCTAACGGGCTGTTGCCAATGCTCAGGGTTTACAATAATACAGCTCGTTATGTGGATCAGGGTGGTAATAAGGTGAGATATGATTTAGACGAATGGTCATTCAAACGGAATGGTGTCTATGCTCCGAGTGGTCGACTCCGGCGCCAGACATGTCCAGCAGGGCGGTGGAAAGGTGAGCGCTGCTCCTAGAAAAGTTTTCAATCAATTATATGGCCAAAAGCTAATTTCTAATCTCGACATTCTAAAACTGTCTTGGAAACTTTTCCGGGAAGCCCGAAACTGTTTTGTAATTGTAATTCTAGTTTTATTTTTTGCCATTTCCTAATCCCTCCTGCTTTGCTCAGAGACCGTCACAGCAGCTCCTCACTTTCCGTTCGAATGACCGTTACGGGGAGACAATAAGTGTGCATGCGACGGGTACGTGTGTTTAGCGTCCGGGTGCGTTTGCCATTTATTTGGAGCCGTGGCATGCCGACATATTTGCGTTCCTGGACTGCAAGAAGAACACTGGCAAGGAGGAGCAGCGCGCTCGAGACCTTTTTTACGCGCTTTGGATTCCGGACTTGTTTATGAAGCGCGTCGAAGCCAACAGTGACTGGTCGCTGATGTGTCCCAACGAGTGTCCCGGTCTGTTTGAAGTCTGGGGCGAAGAATTCGAGAAACTTTACGTTAAGTCAGTTAGTCGATGATCTTATCATTTTATTCACGGTGCCAAGTTTTGTAGGTACGAGCAAGAGGGTCGCTTCCGCGAGCGAATAAAGGCTCAGAAGCTGTGGTACGCCATAATCGAAGCGCAGATAGAAACGGGAACGCCGTACATGTTGTACAAAGACGCTTGCAATCGCAAATCAAATCAGCAGAACCTCGGCACCATCAAGTGCTCGAATCTGTGCACAGAAATTGTGGAGTACTGTGCGCCCGACGAGGTTAACACGTCAACGTTCTATCACAATCCACCAATCGGTCTTTCTCAACTACAGGTTGCCGTCTGCAACTTGGCTTCTATCGCGCTGAGCATGTACGTGCGACCGGATAGGACGTACGATTTTGAAAAGCTTTACGCTGTGACCAAGGTGGTCACTAGAAATCTCAACAAGATAATCGACATCAACTACTATCCGGTTCCGGAGGTACTTTTACACACTAAAGTCTGTCCATAAAATAAGCGAATTGTGAATTTTTGCGCATTACCTCTGAGCCCAAATTTTGGGAGGGGGTTGGGCACTAAAAACGCTCAAAAATCGAAAAAATCGCTTTTTCTTGGCTAAAAATCGCTAATTTGGGCTGAAATACAGCTGAAAAGTGCTGTTTTGCAGGCGATTTTGACAATTTTTGTGTCTGAAATTGTGAAAAAAATAGCAAAAATTTGCTCAAAGAATTACTTGCCAGAAAAATCGGAGGGGGTCCCCATCTGGGGGGTCTGACCTAAGTCGGGTGGGGGCAGACCCCCCTGTTACATGTATGGTTCATGAACACAGTTTTTCGAAAAGTTTGGTGTGGGTTTTTCTTTTTTTGTGTTCATATTCGGTTCATTTTGGACGAAGATTTTGGGTGATTTCGAACGAAAGGGCGAAGCTCCTCTACAACTTTAATCCTGACGCCCAAATCGCTCCGAGGCCTCCATGAAAAATATTTTGGCAAAAAAACGCTAGGTCGCATATTTTTCGGACGGACTTGACATAATAGAAAGCGTTGCATGTTTTACTTTGATTTAGGCAGAGCGATCGAATAAACGACACCGACCGATCGGAATCGGCGTGCAGGGTCTGGCTGACGCGTTCATCTTGATGCGCTTTCCCTTCGATTCTCCGGAAGCGGCCGACTTGAACAAACGGATTTTTGAAACAATCTATTTTGCCGCTTTAGATGCTTCTTGTGAATTGGCAGAAAAGTTCGGAACCTATGCCACTTACCCCGGTTGCCCGGTCAGCAAAGGGGTGAGCTTTGTACAGCTTTCTGATGATAAGTGGTAAAGCATTATAACTGGTACCTTGTCCTGTTCTGTTTCCGTTTGGTAGGTTAGTTCGGGTGGAAAGCAAGAGATTGTGAAAGGGAAAAGCATGTTCACTGTTTAGATTCTGCAGCACGACATGTGGGGCGTGACACCGATTCATCCATGGGATTGGGAGGGATTAAGAAAGCGAATTGCTAAGTGAGTTGAATACTGATTACGAGTGGAGTTTGTGGACAAAAAGTAGCTGCACCATCATGATACGTGTGCATGGGGTGCCCAGCGGGGACGAAAATAAAAGTCTACCAAACTTTGCTAGAGGCTACTAGAAAGCCTCCAGATGCGTTTTTCTGTTTTTCTAAGCATATTGTCTTCCCGGACAAATCTCAGTTTTTTGTCTCCGATTTGTCTTAAATTATATATTTTGGCTTAATTTGACCCAAAAAGATGATTTATCACCTTTCCGTCCGTTTTTGTGAGTCTCGATTTTTCGACCCAACCTCAGATTTCGGCTCATAACTCAAAAACAAATGAACCTAGAAACGTGCGGGCTGCATATTTAGTTTTCTTTAAAAAATTTTTTTTGAACCCCTTGCGGGCCAAATTTGACTCCATAAGTGCGATTACCGTTATTTTATTTCATGAAAATGTAGCGCTATCTATTCACTTTCGATCGCACAAAAAATCGAAAGAAAGGGGCCCGAAATTGAGTTTTTTTTTTGCCTTGAAAGTTGTCAGGTCCAAAATTTGCCCAATATAGGATTGCACTGTGAACAGCGTAACTTTGTCAAATTTGAATCGAGTTCAGAGATATTTTGCACACATATTGCACTGTATCTCTGGCGCATACTTCACAAATCTGGTCTTGCTGGTTGTTGTCTGGCGCGAGTTCTATGCTTCTCAGTCACATTTCAAGATACATTAGTTTAGAAAGCCGTTAGTACCGTTTGAAATAGAACGCTCTTCTGATTCTAAATATGCAATCCGCAAGGTTCTAAGTTCATTTGTTCCCGGGTTATGGGTTGGGTCGAAAAATCGAGTCTCACAGAAACGGCCGGAAAGGTGATAAATCATCTTTTTGGGTCAAATTAAACCAAAATATAAAATTTTAGCGAAATCGGAGACAAAAATTTGAGATTTATCCGGAGGTTAAGGAGCAAAACTCGATTCTTAGAAAATCCGGCTCTTAAGCCACAGAAATCAATTTTGGCAACTACACACACTTCCTTCAGGCAACTATGTACGCACTGAACGTAAATTTTTTGCAAAATTTCCTCGAAAATTTCGCTCTTTGATAATATTTTGTGTCGAAAACTGGCTTTTGGCCAACTTTTTTTTGTCCAAAATTAGATTTTTACGGGAAATTTTTGAATTTTAGACGAATATTTCGAATTTTTGACAAAAATTTCCGCCAAAAATAAAAAATCTCGCCAAAATTTGAGTTTCCCGCCGAAAATTTGCACCTATAGTTAGGCAACTACGCACGGAAACCTGGCTATCCCCCTGAGCTGCCGACCATGTATATGTATGAGTATGATCATCATTCATACGAAATGCGATGTGCGTACATGATGCCTCTATGTTCGACGCCGTGCCGGTCATACATGGGCCGCGGGGGTATGGGGTGGTATACCCCTCCCCTCGCCGGCCAATACCACCCCCTCGGTCGTCCATACTGGAGAAAATTTTCGCTTATTTAAGGCAAAATAGGCGTTTTTTGGGGGGACACCCCCAGGTCTCCATACACCCCCTCCGGATTTTTCCGGCCCATGTATGGTGCCGGTACGTTACATTTGCACATGGTACCGGTACCTCCAGCCAGGTACTGGTAACCATACATGTAACAGGGGGTCTGGGGGTCTGCCCCCCACTCGACTTAGGCCAGCCCCCACCCGGACGGGGGACCCCCCTCCCGAGACGATTTCGCCAACCCCCCCCCTCCGATTTTTCTGACAAGTGAATTTTTGAGCAAATTTTTGCAATTTTTTACAATTTCAGACACAAAAATTGCCAAAATCCCCTGCAAAACAGCAGCACTTTTTAGCTGTATTTCAGCCCAAATTAGCGATTTTTGGCGATTTTAGCCCAAAAATTGCGATTTTTTCGATTTTTGAGCGTTTTTTAGTGCCCTACCCCCTCCCAAAATTTTGGCTCAGACCCTCCCCCGGCCGGCGCCAGACCCCCCAACCCCCCTCCCCCCATCGGCGGATGACCTGTTACATGTATGCTGGTAACACTTATACGTACTGTACATGGCCGGGAAAACGGATGCATGAGTGAAAATCTGGCAAATTGGAGGAGTGAGCCCGACTTTTTGTTGAGTGGGTGGATCTGTTACCAGGAAGAATTGTGTTTCAAGTGAGAGAGCGGCCCCCTCAGAACATGTCCGACGGCATGTCGATGTGCCTGTTTATGCTCTAAGAAAGCAACTGAGTGTCTGCTCTAGTGAGGTTAGCGGTTATGGAGACCAACTAAACTCTATAATGATTGCAGATGGGGCGTTCGCAACTCGCTGCTCGTAGCTCCGATGCCAACGGCGTCAACCGCCCAAATTCTGGGCAACAACGAGTCGATTGAGCCCTACACCTCCAACATCTACTCCCGTCGCGTGCTTTCTGGAGAATTCCAGGTGCCTCTTCTATTCTACCCACTTTGTCTGAGCAGTGCGTTGCAGGTGGTCAATCCGCACCTGATGAAGCAGCTGGTAGAGTTGGGGTTGTGGTCGGACTCTGTGAAGAACGAGATCATCTCCAACGGCGGCAGTATCCAAGAGATCGAGTGCATTCCTGACCACGTCAAGGCTCTATACAAGACGGTCTGGGAGATTCCTCAGAAGTCTGTGCTTCAGCTGGCTGCCGATCGCGGAGCCTTCATCGACCAGTCGCAGTCGCTCAACATTCATATCGGCGAGCCGAATTACGGCAAACTCAGCTCGATGCACTTTTACGGCTGGAAGAAGGTGGAGAGGGTAGCGGTGGGCTGATTGGGCAGCACGTGCTATTTCAGGGTCTCAAAACAGGCATGTATTATTTACGCACCAAGCCTGCGTCGCAAGCCATCCAATTCACTGTTGACAAATTGGCGCTGCGTCAGAAGAATCGCTTGTCGACTGGCAGCAACGACGAGAACGCGTCGCCATTGGCCGCCGCTCCCAAAGGTCGTCCGCCCAAACGCACTCTGCTTGAACAACGCATGTTGCAGGTGTGCCTTTGTACTGCAATTCGCTTGGAGCACGTGTTTCTAGCAACCGTGTAATCAATGAATTAGACGGCCTTGTCAATATCATGTATAGGTGGCCGCTGGCGTTTCGTTAATGAATGAGTTTCGGTCTATTTATGCTGTTTTTATTGCAGGAGCAGCAGATCGTCTGTTCGCTTCAGAATCCTGACGATTGCCTAATGTGCAGTGGATAATTATGGCCAATTTACTCCACCAACAGCACGTCCATACATGTGCATGGGGGGTGCCCAGGGGGGGACAGGGGGGGACGAAAATGAAAATCTACCAAACGTTGCTAGAGGCTGCTAGAAAGCCTCCAGATGCGTTTTTAAGCCACAGAAATCAATTTTGGCAACTACGCAACTACGCACCCTTCCTCCAGGCAACTACGCACCAAACCCGAAATTTTTTCAAATTTTCCTGGAAAATTTCGATTTTTTGACAATGTTTCTATCAGAAAAGTGGTTTTTTGGCAATTTTTGTCGAAAATTTGATTTTTACCGCAAATTTTTGAATTATAACCGAAAATTTCGTATTTTCAGCCAAAATTTTGGACAAAATTCAAATTTCCCGCCAAAATTTTGGGCGAAAATTCAAATTTCCCGCCAAAATTTGAATTTCCCACCGAAAATTTGCACCTATATCCAGGCAACTACGCACGGAGACCTGGCCGTCCCTCCCTGAGCCGCCGACCATGCACATGTATGAGCACGTCCAATTTGTTTTGTTTTACTGCTGCTGTTCTATTGTAAGTTCTGCTTCATCCTATGCATTCTATTTGGTCACTTGTCAGACTTGCATTTTTGTCAATCAACCCTTTCGCGTTATGGGAATTGAAGCTAAATAAGCTTAATTTGAGATTGCCCGTTCTGATTGCTCTGGTTGTTGAGACGCCCTTTTTACTGTACGCACGTATGTATGTTTGTTGACTTTGGCCTGTACAACTTGTTAATCAGCCAATACAAGCTTTTGCCAGCTGTGCACTGTGCACGTGCGGCGTAATGAAATCGGTGCGACGTTCCGATGCAGCATTATAATGGCCAATTAAACGTTCACAGCCGATTATTGGCTTCCATGGCACGATATTGATTAGTGAATGGGCTCCTGCATTTGAGCAGTTGGTAATGCCGACTGGCGTCCTGTTGGAACTGTTACTCTTCCTGCCAGCCGCACCGCTCACCTTCTGTCTGCTGTCAGTCTGCCTCTTGCTCACTCTTCTCTCCGTTGTGCTGGGTGCCGGTCAGCAGTGCAGGCTGCGTTGTCGGTCGTCGGCTCTGAGCGCTCATGTCACCCAACACCTCAGCCACGCTTCCCCGTCGCCTCAGTGTGCCTTGAGAATAATCGTCCAGCTGTTCTGGCCACCCCAGTTGGTTAAAGTGTTGCGAACGAAAAGTAGTCATCTTACAGTGACAGTTACTTGCGTCTCCCCCATTTACCTGCACCGTAGGCTGACGGTGATTCTCGTAACAACCAGAGAGCGACCGGCGCTTTCATTTCTATTGCGGTCAGCCTGTGACACACAGAGCATTGGTCTGCTGCAAGTGCGTCTGTCGGGTCGATGGTCGGGCAGTGCAGTACTACGCAAGACGTTGGACAAAATCAGCTGTATGTACGCTTTCGCTGAGTTCTGCGCTCTGGCCACCGGCGGCGATGCGGCCGCTTTGCTGGACTACTTGGGAGACGTTGGAGCAGCGAGTCGAGTTCAGTGCGCCGTTATTAGCGACCCGCACTTTGAACACCGATCCCGCTCGCAACGCAGTTCACTGACCGACGACGATGGCTTGGCTAGCCGCTCCTACTCCTACGACAGTCAGCGCACGCTGTCCTGTTCCAGTCAACGTCGCAGAACGTTTTCGTATTCTAGTCAGCGAAAGATTGACCAACCGACGTTCGCCGTCAACGGCGTCCCGCTTTCGATCGACCATGCGTTGGTGGAGTTCGGATTACCCGACAACATCGACGACGTTGCTGTACCGGTGCTCTGGCTGCACACTCGAAAGGTATCCAATTGTTGCTATGAAATCAACATCTCAACGCCCCTCTTTGCGCTTCCGTTCAATTCTACATCTTTCTTTAATTGCAACCGCTATCTTATCCCAGATATAATAAGTTCGGGGCAATGGCAATTTTGGAACAAAATGTCGCCCTGCCGGTTTTTCTAACTGGCCAAAACAACATTTATTTCGGCATTAGTATCAGCAAACTAAATAAGAAATGCCAATTGATACTGTACTTTCAGGCTATGGCTCCTCAAGTGCTTTTCGAAAACAGTCTCAACTTTATGCTCGTAGAAAATGCAGTTTTCCTTCGTGTTGGCACAATTGTAACGGCAATGGCCTCCGCCGTTAACTCGTTCATTCATAATTACAATTGAAGCAACAGATGCCAAGAACAAAGCACTGAATACGAAACTCTACTCGATTAGCTTTAGAACAAACCAAGTTACGTTTTCTACACACGTAATAAATTGATGGCGATTCATAAACATCCGCAGCATAAAAGATACGTTCGAACGACGGTAATTAAGAACTCGTTAGCTTAGCACCCCTTATCTTCTAGTCAGTTTTGATCCAACTAGTGCATATAGTACATTTAGGTTCAGTTCAGAGGCACCTTAAACACGGCTTATAGTAGGTACTCGCAAATAAAATCACATTCAACCCAAAAACGGAAATATTGTTTTGCTGAAATCCTAGTGAAGGCATAGCGCATACATACAATACAAGTTAGTTAATGTGAAACTGACTGGCTGTAACTACCAAGCCATGGCACAACACAAGCAGTTAGAAGTACTAGAACGCAATCAACCGGATAACATGCAAAGTCAGTGAACCTCCGTGTGTGCAAATAATCCAAAAAAAACCAGCTCCCACAAAATACTAATTACAAATTAATACATGGTAGACATCAGTTGAGCGCCTAGCGGCGACCGGCTGTTTCACGTTTGTAATGCATTTCTTGCTTCGCTTCACTGAAAAGAACATCTACTAAGTAACTGTCGCAGGTATAGCGGGTCAGACAAACTCATTCCCTCTTTCACATCATTAAATAGTCAATGGACTTAAGTGCACTTAATTGAATGCGACTGGTTATGATTTTAGGGATGCAACCACATACCGTACAGTATGCCGTTTCCTTTTTGGGACGGACCAATTTTTTTGCTTAAATTGTGCCTTGGTCAGACAGATTCATCATACTACCGGACAGCATCAAACGTTTTGATGTGCAAACTGTCACAATGCTCTACACTGTCAGAGCTGTGTTTCGATACAAATAACTCAAAATCCGCAGACTGAGGCATTTATTCCCTGGGACATTCTCACACCAAGCTGTAATCACGAATTTAGAGTGGCAGAGTTTTAAATTTATAAGAAATTTGACGTTTTGAGCTCTTTTGACTAAAATCGTTACAGGCAAGCAGCGTAAACTGTAGCTCAAGAGTATTGCTCAACAACACGAACATATGCACAAATGCCTACGTACAATCGAAACCGGTGTTAAAATGCTGTACGTCTACACTCTGTACCAAGAATGCATAAAACAGTAGCAAGTATGTGCCACTCAGCGGCCGACGCTGCACTACAGCATAATATCGGAAAATTCGCGCTTCCTCCCCCCCCCCGGCCCCCCCCCCCCCCCCCCCCCCCCCCCCCCCCCCCCCCCCCCCCCGCCACACCTCCCCCCCCCCCCCCCCCCCCCCCCCCCCCCCACCCCCCCCCCCCCCCCCCTTTTTTTTTTTTCTTCCCCCCCCCCCCTTTTCCCCCCCCCCCCCTACCCACCCCCTTTTTTCGACCAACCCGCCGTTCCCAAATTTTTAGTGCTTTTCCACAACGGAAATTCATTCCCTATTTCGTTCTTAAACGTCAATTAAAATTGTCTCAGCATGAGAAAGCGGGCCAAAATGGTCATTTTGCGGGCCATGAAAATGCAAGAAATTTAATGGCATATCTTGCCTTGCAATTGGACACTTTTTAGTTATCGTGATGATAATTGAAGATCTTAATTGTCTCTACACGAGGAAGTGGGCCATTTTGCGGGCCATGAAAAAGCAAGAAATTGAATGACACTATTTAAAATTGACATGCACATGTAGTTTTGATAGAGCAGAACGAGTTTGAAGTCCGTTTTGTTCTATCTCTTTTCCTTCTTCTGATATGGAACCCCGTACCTTCCAGAGTATGACAAAATCCAACTTCGCCAAATTTAAAAGTTAGATACTGAAACTTATGTAAAAATACTCGCTGAATCTAGTGGTGGCATCTATTTTTCTGTTCAACATAAGAAATTCGGTGGTTTCCAGCTCTGAAATATTATTTGAAGCGAAAAAACTCAATTTTTGTCAGAGGAAAAGTCGTTTGAATGGCTTAAAAGATGCGCCATTTTGTCCTCTTTCGAATGGTATAGAGATATGTAAGGGTTGGATAGGGTGGACGCGACTTTGGCCTTCTGAATGCTCAAAAATCGATCACAATTTAAACTTTTTCACCACATGAATGCCTGAGGATTGTTTACTTCAGGTGATATGGTTAAATAAATTGCGAAACGACATGTTCATGCCTCAGATGAAACAGACCATTTGTCACTGTTTTCATGTCTACATACCCGTGTTCCTCTAAGGGGCGTCACTTTCTGCATGACTTGTGTGACACAGTCAGTAAAGACTCTTCTGTCGATTTATTCATGCAGAACGGAACAAACCAATGGTTATTCAATCATTCTCCTGTTTGTTTTTACCCAGTCTGTTTAGCAGACGTATTGAGAATTTGAACTTATTAGGATCATTAGTCGTTTAACAAGGTCATACAATGAATGATACATGACTGATTAAACGAACATGGTTTCGTAAAAACGGCCAAAGTGCCAAATACGTATATCTCTGCAAAGTATCCCCTATCACAATAGTGGATATATGAATATAGGTGTAGTTATTGGAGTCAGTATCCAAGATGTAAAGAACAGGATATCAACTTTTTAGCTCCAAAGCCCAACTAGCCAATAACTACACCCGCGCAAAGGCAATCGCCACGGCACTGCTGAATGCGTCTGAGTCGTGTGGATCTTGTGTTGCGCTTATGGCTTACTAACGCCAGTTGTTTTCTGTTCTATGGATCGATTCTAGGTCCATATGCCCCCACCATGGAATAAGGTAGCATCCATGGGCACGTTTTTTTGAGCTCGGCTAGGCCCAGCAGGCCTTTCAGCAGAGGGAAATCCACCCGGCATCAAAATCCAGCCCGGCCCATTGGTTTTTGCTTTGTCTAACTAAAGTTTTGAAAATTTGGTCTGAATTCTCAAATTGAAAGCTAAAATTAAAGTTAAGCTTTCAAAAGTAGCATTTTAAAACAGAAAAACGAGTGTGTATTTCTATTTTGTGCTTAATTTTAATTTCGCTCTAAAATTTCTGCTGTGCATGCCCCACACGGCCTGCCCGGCCCACCTCTCAAAAATTGATCCCGGCCAGGCGTGCCAAAAATCCTATGGGCAGAGCCGGCCAAGCTTTTGCTGGTGGGGGGCGATGATCGCAGAGGGCCCAATCCAGGCCAATTTTGGGTGGGGAAGACCTCTTTTAATCATACATGGGCCGGGGGTGTGGGGTATAACCCTCCCCTCGCCGGCCAATACCACCCCCTCGGCCGGCCATACCCCCCTCCCCCACCCCCCACCGCCAGAGGGAGAAAATTTTCGCTTATTTAAGGCAAAATAGGCGTTTTTTGCCTATTTTCTGGACCCCCCAACGTCTCCATTCCCCCTTCCGGATTTTTCCTGCCCATGTATGCTTTTAATGTATACTAACAAGAATAATTAAAAAAATGAAAAAATTTCTGAACAATTCATCAGCCGGTCAGATTACAAGTGAGCCAAATGTTGGTGATAACGTGAAATCTCAGAGAGGACCCAAGCGCTGCCCCTCAGAGTTTCCGCAATTTCCGCTCATATGCTTCAGGCTCAGCTAGCCTGTACAAATGACAAGGTGCATCTTTATTTGGAGCTGTCCATAAACTGCAACGTTTAGAGAGGGGCTGGGGTAGTCGGTTGAACGTCAGAAAAACGTTGCAGGTGTGGGGTTTGGTATCATCGAAAACGTCAACGTTTTTTTAGGTGCCTAAGAAGATTTTGTTGCAACTATATTACAAGGAAAACTCGACCCAGTTCATTTTTTTAAAAGCCAAAATGGTAGTTTACTGTTAACAATTTAAAAATTTTCTTTTTCATAGCTTTTACTACTTACTAGCTTTTACTTTTTTTATACAATACTACATATATTTTAAATTGTACATTTTCCATTCATGGAGACAGTATCAAGTTTAATTCAGGCTTCTCACCGAAAAACTTTGGAGTTTTTAGGGCGGTCATGCTGAAAGCTTAAAAAATGTTGGGAGGGGTGGGGATCCAAATTTTGAACTTTTGAAAACCGGTTTATTATGCACGGCCCCTTTCAGGTCTAGAAAATCTATAAGCATAAACTGCACAAACTTTTCTATTTCTACTGTTTAATTATTCTCTACAACAAACAGCAACCACTGCCACAAACACCACAACGTAAGTCATAAATATGGGTCAAAGATGCTCATGTGATCTCAACAAATCGGAGGTAGCAATTTGGAACACCTAGAATCGCTCTATTTGTCTACTGCTGTCTCAGCTGACCAATTTTGTGATGCTACTACACTACGTTTATCCAGTTTCTGCAGTGCAACCTGAACACACTGCAACCCATCTGTTTGAGAGCGAAACTGTTTCTGCATTGCCTGCAGGTGCTTTGCCAAGAAAAATCTCACAGTTCTTGTTTGACGCATACATACAATCAAAGTCCGTCCAATGCCAGGAAAGAAAATCAGTGCTTCAGTGGATGTTTCTGCTTACTGCAAAGTAACTTTGATCAGCTAGGGACAGATTGACATGCTCATACCCAAAACCTCACAAAACCAAAACAGCAGCTGAGCTGTGATGACAGTATACAAAAGGTTACTTAACCTGTCTTTTGAAACTATGGGCACAAATTTTACATATGTTTTGCTCTAATGTGCAATACTGACAATCTTTGAAATTGAACTTATGATTGGCTTTACAAAGCTGTTTTTCCATCAATCAACCAAAATCCAAAATCAGTACAAGTTAAGCATCAATTTGTCATTATTAATGAAGTATTCGGTATTGGGAGTGTGAGCTATTCACATATTAGATATTGAGATTTTCTGGTCTTAATGCTATAGCCACTGGAATGTTGCATGCTTATTCTAGCGTATGACGCCTGTGTAAAACTAAAAAGAACCGTTTGATGTGGCGTGACTACTGCTAGTCCAGCTCAGCTTTAGGGGTGGTCGGCACCCTTATTCCATATCATTTTGACATAGAATCGATCCATAGAACAGAAAACAACTGGCGTTAGTAAGCCATAAGCGCAACACAAGATCCACACGACTCAGACGCATTCAGCAGTGCCGTGGCGATTGCCTTTGCGCGGGTGTAGTTATTGGCTAGTTGGGCTTTGGAGCTAAAAAGTTGATATCCTGTTCTTTACATCTTGGATACTGACTCCAATAACTACACCTATATTCACATATCCACTATTGTGATAGGGGATACTTTGCAGAGATATCCCTGCATTTACATAGGCAGCAGTGGAGAACACTCTGTAAATCTAACAGGACGGTCTGGGCGACCTGTTTCACCAACAGACATAGTGCAGAGCTCTCGATAATGCCCAGGGGTGGCAAATTAGCCAAATCTCGAAATATGACCCAGGCCACTTTTTGCGGCCGCTGTTTAATCAGCTGTCATTCACACATTTCAGAAGCTATCGCGATGCAGTTTGTGCTTTGTGCAGCTGAGACAACGGGCTTCCGGGTGGTGTGCCTAACTGCGCCAAATTTGAACGCTTTTCGTCACGGAAAGAGACAAAATTTTTGGTCATTAGAAAAATACCCATCACTTTTGCACCAGTGAAGTTAGAGATGAAAAATCTCGACACGTAGAATAGAAAACTTTCCACCAGCACCTAAATTGGTCGATCCAAACTCAAGAAATATGGCGCCGAACATGACTTGCATTTTTGCTCACATCTTTCATTGCTGATGTTTCTAAGCGCATAGCAAGTAAACCACTGGCTCAAATGTGTTCAGATGCACATCAATCGAAGCCTCTTGATCTGATGATCTTAAAATTACCGGCCACGTCTCAGTCTGATGCTTTATTGCTTTAGTTATCGGTCGAAATTCTGCAGACCTACTATTAAACCATCCTGTACCTAATGTTTACTGCCATTTTCGGTGACTATGTCATTTCTACTGAATTTCCAATCAATTTTAAAGATTTTACTCAAGCATAGCATAGCACTTAAATACATGCTGTAACTTGTTCAACCCCCTTGCCGAGAATGTGGGCAAAATTTTAGGAAAATAGAAGTTCGCAGCGGCTTATCGACCTTTTGGCGACTTTTCCCGACTTATCCCCCATTTCTCTGGCCCATGTATCGAATACTGAATGCATTTATTAGTGTTCCTACGATATCATAATTCGATGGTATTCGATATCGATGTTTATTATAGTTGTACTACAAGAACATCTGAAAATTTGAAAAAGCAAACTGCTGTCGCTGCTTATCAGTCAAGCATTGATGCAATCAGCGATCTGAAATGAACTAAGTAGAGAATCGCAGAAAAGGTAGTGGCCCTTCCGAAGCCCTTCAATGAAAAGGTTGACCCCCTCAGGCCGATGCCCCACCCTCATTACGGATAAATGCGCTCAGACAGAATAGCATATTTTAAGTTATTTTAATGACAAATAAGCCAACAAACCTTGATTTTAATCAGCGGGCGGTACCCCTTAGGATTCGAAAATTTAGCGCCCTTCAGCCCAAATCCTAGCCCATGTCTGCTCTGCCCTCCTGCTTCAAGTGTGCGGAGTGAGCAGCTCTTCAGTGTTGTTGCAGTTGAGCACACCTACAGCATCGATTCGCCAGGTCATGCTGCATCTGAAATCATGCTCGAAATTTCGATTTTCGACCACTTAAGGGACCAAAAACGGTAGTAAACATAAGGTACTGGTATGTCCATAGCTGGACACCCAGCCACAGCTCCTAACATTTAGACGTAGAGCGTAGGATGTGATACACTGTACGTAGGTAGCCGGCCGCCCAGCCGCATGTAAATTATGCTGCCAGTTACGTTACCTATGCAGCATGGCCCAGTTGCTGCCTTATCTCTAGTCAGTGCGTGCGTGTAGCAGAGTCTGCAACAGGCGGCCTACGATCTGCCACCTTATTTATATTGTCTGTGCGGTGGTGATAAAAAGTTGTTGATGACTTAGCTGACGGCAAGCCGATAGAACAACAGCCACCGGCAGATCGGGTACCGGAAGGGTTAAAAGTAGGTCTGCAGAATTTCGACCGATAACAGTTATAAAGCATCAGACTGAGACGTGGGCGGTATTTTTGAGATGATCAGATCAAGAGGCTTCGATTAATGTGCATCTGAACACATTTGAGCCAGCGATTTACTTGCTATGCGCTTAGAAACATCAGCAATGACGAAACTTTTGAGCAAAAATGTATGTCACGTTCGGCGCCCTATTTCTTGAGCTTGTGGATCGGCCAATTTAGGTGCTGGTGACACGTTTTCTATTGGCTGGTGCACTAAAATAATACCATTTACACATTCCTGCCACTGAAAATTCAACAAAATTGAAGTACAGTAAATGTCCAAAATTTGGCCATTTTTTGATACAAATACAGATACAAAAGTTAAGCTAAAAAGTATGGCCGAAAAAATACCCTTTTTGGCATTTTCTCAATGTTGTCCAAACTCCGACATAATGAGGGAACCGTTTTGCTCCTTCCCCGAATGCTACCAAAACAATTTAGTATGGGCCGCGCTACCCAATAACCACACTGAAAAGCGCAAACGCGCTTCCCTTAATACTGTAGTTTCCAATCGCTATAATATCTCGTCAACCAATACTGTATCCTCCTGGTTATAGTTTTCCTTTTAAGTAAAAACGGACTCCATAAATAGAAAATTCGGAATGCCTGCAAAGCTTTGATGTATACCACCTTTATATATAAGCCTGAAAATTATCTAAAAAACACCGAAAACTACCATTTTCTTTCTTCCTCAGCTCCCCTCGACAGCATTTTTTCAATTGATAAGTACTCCAAAAAGAATGAACGAATTTCACTGAAATCTTCACCAAAAGATAGATGAAACTTCAATCTACAATGTCTCAAAATATTAGAGCAATCGGTCCAGAAACATAAAACTTATGCTAAAAAGCATAGCCCAAAAAATAGCGTTTTTTGCATGTTCTTCAATTTTGTCCAAAATCCGACATAAATATCTTTAGAGCTTTCTGATCGCAGCTTGCTGTGTACCGTTGGAAAGAACAGCCTTTTCTCATTCATAATATGCAATCCCCACCTTTGTACGTTTACTTTTACTACAGTTATGAGCTAAATATGGCAAAAAGTCCAAAAAAAATTTTTTTCGAATTTTCACCCAAAAATGTTAAAATCTTGTTTATATTGTGTCCTTACATCCTGACACAAATTTTGAGCCAAATCGCAAAACTTCTTACCCAGATTATCATGTCCTGAACACAGGGTCTCATAACCAAGAAAAACCGACTCTTACTATTTTTCAATGTTTCATAACTTTTGATCCCAGAGTCGAAAAAACGTCTACGACCCTTAGTTTCAAACTACAATCATTCCTTAACAAAACCTAAAAGTCCCAGAGCTCCAGACCTTCCCCAGATCGCGCAACCCTCTTCCCCGCTTCAAAAATCAAAAAGTAAAAAAAAATTCGAAAAAAGTGTCCAAAATTTGACCATTTTTAGTGCTTCAATCGGCCATAACTTTTGATCCCGGATTAGTATGCAATTCTACCACACGTAATATGAAACTACACACATTGCTTAACAAAACGTAACAGGTCCGATCCATGGGGACCTTTAAACCATTAGTTGGTTTTACTGGCAATTTTCAAAAATTAAAAAAATTTTTAACTCAAAAACGAAAAACAATATTCAAAAACCGACTGCACCAATAGAAAATTCAGAATTTTTGCAAACTTTTGATGTATAACATGTTACTATGTTACCGCGAGAAGTACCTTAAAAATGCCGAAAACCACCATTTTGTTTTTTCGCCAGCCCCCCCCCCCTCGAGAGCATTTTTTCAAAAAAGCAGTGCTCGAAAACGAATCGACCAATTTCGCTCAAATCTTCACCAAAAGATAGAAAAAACTTCAAATTACAAAGCCTGCAAATATTAGAGGAATCGGTCCACAAACACAAAAGTTACGCTAAAAAGTATGGCCGAAAAAACACCCTTTTTTGGCACTTTTTTTTCAAATTTGGTCAAACTCCGACATAATAAGAGAAGCGCATTTGCTCCCTCTTCGAATGCTACGAAAACAATTTTTAGTATGGACCGCGGTAACAATAACTACACCGGAAAGCGCAAACGCGCTTCCCTTAATAGAGAAAAACCACCTATTTCATATCCTAAATCACCTAAATCAGTCATATATTTTGAACTAATGATCCGATTAAGTTCAAATTCAAAATATGTCTATTAAACCGACTGAGTAAACAATACAAAGTAAAATATAAAAGAAATGTAAAATAATCATTGAACTTTTGCGTTCTGAATGAAATTGACGGAAGAGTCGGCACTTACTGTATCACACATAAGCCATGCTCAAAATGGCGCACCTCAGAAGGAGACACCTATATGCAGATGTGAAAACAGTAGCAAATGGTCTGTTTAAACTATCTGAGGCATGACAACGTCATTCTGCAATTAGTGTTATGCATTGAAGAGTTTCAGTGTTTGTGTGAGTGTCTGTGTGTGTTTGCATTGTGTAGTTGCTTAGTGTGATTGTGTTGTGTGTGCGTGTTGTGTTTTACTAGTGGATAAAACCTCCCATTTCTTTCATTTGGTGCCGAGACCCCTTCGAACCCACCTTCGAAGGCGAAAGGAACGAGAAAAGTGTGGATGAGCAGGATAAGGATGAAGTGAAGAAAAATGAGAAGGATGAAGAGAGGAATAGGGAGGAGAAAGGTGATAAGGAAAAGGAAGAGAAAGAGATTGTTTCGGTTAAAGGCGCGCTTATTGGGGCACACGTGGACGATCCCATCGATGTGACCTCTGCCGACACTGATGATTCGGCTTTGTTCGTGAATGCTCTCCAGGACATCCAGTGTGGTTCCGTTGGTGATTCTTTGCAAACGCATTCAGTTATGGGTGGTCCTGTACTTTTTGAGATGTCTAGGAGAAAGGTAAAGAGAGTGAGAAGGATGAGAGAGGAAAAGAAGGTTGAAGAGGAAAGAGGAAAGTTGGTGAGAGAAAGAAGGATGATGAGGCAGAGAAAGAAGGAGGAAGAGAAGAAAGAGGAGGAGAAGAAGATGAGAAAGAGAGTGATGAGGCGGAAGCGGATGATGAGGAGTAAGGTGATGAGAAGAAGGTGGAAAGTGAAGAGGAGAAAGAGGATGAAGAGAGTTAAGAGAAGAAGGAGAGAGAAGAGAGTGAGAGGAAGAAAGAGTCTGAGAAGAAGACAGAGGAAAAGAATGATGTTTCGTTTGAGTTCGCTGCATAAGAGATGGAATCCCGTTTCTCCTATGACAAGACAACAGATGAAGGCAAGGGCTCAGAAAGGAAGGAGCGTCGTCCGCAAGAGGTTGAATCATCGTCGTGGCGTCAACGCAGAGCAGGTCTCCGGATATGCAGAGTCAGCAGAAGGCAGAGCAACAACGGATGAGGCCCAGTCAACGTCCAAGGGGGAGTGAATGAAGAGTTTCAGTGTTTGTGTGAGTGTCTGTGTGTGTTTGCGCAGAAGGCAGAGCAACAACGGATGAGGCCCAGTCAACGTCCAAGGGGGAGTGAATGAAGAGTTTCAGTGTTTGTGTGAGTGTCTGTGTGTGTTTGCATTGTGTAGTTGCTTAGTGTGATTGTGTTGTGTGTGCGTGTTGTGTTTTACTAGTGGATAAAACCTCCCATTTCTTTCAGCATATAACCTGAACAAACTAATCCTAAGGCATTTATTTTGAGAAAAAGTAAAATAGATGATCGATTTTTGAGCATTCAAACGGCCAAAGTGGCCCGTCCACCCCATCCAACCCCTAGATATCTTTATACCATTGAAAAGAGGACAAAATGGCGCATCATTTAAGCCATTCAAACGAGTTTTCCTACGACAAAAATTTGAGTTTTTTTCGCTTTAAAAATTTCAGAGTCCGAAAAAATGGAATTTTCGATTTTAAACAAAAAAATGGATGTCGCCATGAGATTCAGCGTGTATTTTTACATATGTTTCAGTATCTAAATTTTAAGTTTAGCAACATTGAGTTTTGTCATACTCTGGAAGGTACAGGGTTCTATATCAGACGAATAAAGAGAGCTAGGGCAAAACGGACTTCAAATTCGTTCTTTTCTATCAAAACTACATCTACATGTAAATTTTCAACAATCTCATTCAATTCTTTGCTTCCTCATGGCCCGCAAAATGGCCATTTTGGCCCGCTTTCTCGTGCAGTGACAATTAAGTCCGCAAATCGCGCTAATCTACATGCGAATCCAAAAATACGCTCCAAAACTGGAGAAATTACCATGAAAATGCTACTTTTGGCTATCCTGTATTATCCGCTATTCCGGATGAGCTAAAAATACCGGATTACGGTTACATCTCTGCTCTGAACACAGACCTACAGCTGCAGCGTTCCTGAGTGTTTAGCAACAGTCCATAGTAAAATGAGATTGCACCACGCACTCCAAGCTAACAAAGGTCTCAACAAACCGATTAACTATTGGGTAGATAACAAACTCTTACTGTAGGACCGTCAAAACATACATTCTTGGCGCAGGCAAGACATACGAAAGAGCGACTCAGAAAGAAGCAGTGGACAAGCAAAGAAACCAAACCAGATTTTTAATCAAAATACAGCACCGACCATGTAACAGGTCATCCGCCGAAGGGGAGGGGATTGTTGAGGTCTGGCGCCGGCGGGGGTCTGAGCCCAAATTTTAGGGAGGCGTTGAACACTAAAAACGCACAGAAATCAAGAAAATCGCAATTTTTCGGCTAAAAATAGTTAAAAATCGATAATATAGGCTCACATACAACTAAGATTCACTGTTTTTACGGCGATTTTAACAACTTTAGTGCCTGAAATTTCAAAAAATCGCAAAATTTGCTCAAAATATTACTTGCCAGAAAAAATTGGAGGGGCTCGGAAAAATCGTCTCGGTAGCCAATAGGAGGTCCGGAAAAAGCCGTGTGGGGCAGCCCCATGGACCCCCTGTTACATGTATGGTATCGACCACGGAAATGACCAGTTGTTAATCTCAATATAACACGTGCAGCAGAAAATTTAACCGGACAGGTGAGAAACAATCAGATAATGAATGTATCATAGTTGGCAAAGCAGCAAAATTCATTGGCCAAATTATTAGTGTGAGTTGGGTGAAATTGGCACGGTTTGACAGAAAGCAGTTGAGCGGCCGTCGCTTCCATAATCTGACCAGTACAGAGCAGAATTCTAGCGTCGACAGCACTCAAACTCATCACCGTCTCAGCTACTTTTGACAGACACTCGTTGGACAAGAAAGGCGGATCAGCAATCAGGAGGTTGAACCGATTTCTGCACCAATCTGGGAGTTCCAGCGGACGCTTGTAATCGTAGAAACAGAACTGTTCCGGATACTTGGCCTCAAAGCGACGGTCGAACTCAAACAAACGAACAGTGCTGCCGGCCATCTGATTCGAGCTCAACTGTTTGAACAGAGTTGGGCAACTAATGCAAGCCACCCATTGGTGGCACCTTGCCGAACCGACTGCATGCAGCACTTCCTCAGCCAACGCCTGTGCAGTTGGCTCGTCGTACCAGAACTGACTCAACTGCCAGTCTTCTTCATTCTCAGTTTGCTCACGTTCTGCATAGAACTCTTGCAGTGCCGCAACAGCCGCAGCAGACAATCTCGGCTCATCGTCCTCTTCTTCCATAGGCTAAAGTGAAATGCCTGTCTAACTCATGTGCGGGGTAGGTCAGCTGGGGCAATTTAAACCGACCGACGCCCTGTCTGGCTCCCTCTCTCGCTGGCATTATTTGGTCTGACCAGACATGGGCCGGCATTTCGGCTTCAGGGGTGGTAAATTTCCAAATACGAGGGCTGACGGGGAGTAGCGGCGGCTGATGGGGTTGAGGGGATGGTAAGCAAAAAACCGATCCTTTTCCTAAAATCAAAGTTTTTAGGCTGATCTTTCGCTAAAATAGGAAAATAGGTTAAAATAGGCTCATTTACACTTAATCTAGATACACTTCTACCATAATTTTCTATACCTAAATTCCTGATGGGTAGCGAACGGCCTGATGATGGGGATAGGTCAGAGCCTGACGGATCAACCCCTCGCCCCTCGTTGCCTATGTCTGGGTCTGACTGATACATGCCGCTGGGTTTTTCCTTGGGGGCCCCTTTTCAAATCCCAAATAGGGTTTTGGGACCAAATCCAAAGTGCGTTTTGCGAACATTTTTGGGGGTAAAAAGTGGATTTTGTCGACATTTTTGGGATTCTGGGGCCAAGAATCACTTTTAAAACCCTATTTGGACCAAAAAAGCGCTAAAAACCCTGTTTTTGCATTAAAAATGCCTTAAAAACCCTGTTCTAAGGAAGGAAATGTCTTAAAACTCCAATATTGAAGCAACAAATGCTGAAAACAGGCTGCAGTCAACTACGCGTTCAACTTGAGTTCAGGGATAAAGCCTTGCTTACAATGCGTTTGGAACGAAAAAATAGCCCGACCATGGAACAACCTCATTTTTGATTCTAAAGCTGGCGCAGTACCCTGTTTTCTGTTATAAACTTACTGAAAAACCCTGTTTAGTGATTTGGTTGCAGTTCTTAAGGTTAAGCCTTATTTAAATAATCAACATAAAAACCTTCTAAGCTTTCTAACCAGTGCTAAAACCATGTTTAGGGT
>JASANB010000026.1:0-93503 GCA_030248155.1 Sabatieria punctata | reverse complement strand
TTCTGGTCTCCTTTTGATACCCACGCGCGCTAATGAACGCCTGCAGGCTATGAGCACACACGACAAACACAAAAATGCGAACATGTGGTCTACGCCAGAAATTGTTTTGCGATCAACTTCATCTCAATCGCAGCAGCTACAGACCGCACTGCAGAGTGCATAGTGTTTACGTCAAAGTAAAAGCTCAAGCTCAAGCATTCGCATGCCTAATTGAATGAAAGGTGAAGAAGTAAGGCATGTGCAATGGCGTAGCTGGGAATCGAACCCAGCACCTTTGGATTGCCGGTCCAGTGCTCTAACCACTAAGCTACACGCCGATGCCAGACAAACACCTAGTTGCAACTCGTGACGTGCAGTAAGGCGTTGCGTTGCGAGAGGCCCTAACATCACCTGGGTCGCTTTTGCGAGAGGAGTAGCGAAGCATTCGGTGGCCCGGGGAGCGGGCACAGACTCCTTTAGCTGCTTATCCTACGACGGTACTTAACATCACTGGCTTTCGATAGACTACGTTGGGCTTTGCGTCGTCTAATTCCAGTCAAACTGGTTTCGAACCATACACAGCCACTGGAAATGCCGGGGCCGTCGTGACACAAGGCAGCGAGCTAACCACTCAGCCACGACCCGCCTACGTCGAGGCATAATAATAGAGAAACCAGTGACATACCTCTGCAGTAAGTAGAAGCAAATTTCTGCATCTCTTCGTCCACTTCCAAAATACTCCTCAGTTTGGCCCAGATTTGTACTTGCTTAGCCAGACTGTTGACAAGATGCACGGCACGAGTGACGTCCAACTGTTCCAGAACACTCTGTCGTTCCAGCGGTGCATACCGCTGACCAGAATCCATCTGTGCTCGTCGCAGTACCGACCCAATCCGCTCAGCCACACTCTTCATGCACTCGTCCACCTCCGGCTCAGCCACGGCGCTATCGACCAGCGCACTCTCTTGCCCCTCCTCCTCCTCCTCCTCGACACAGTCAGCAATTTCGAGCTCTACGTCAGGCGTAGACGGCTCGTCCAGTGTAAACGACGGGAGTACTTTGCGACAGTGTGTCGAACTTAGATTGTAGGTGGCCGCTGAAAGATAGTTCTTGTAGTGAAAATACCAAGGGGTTGGGTTCAGTTGGCCGAAATCATTTCGCCGAAAATCAGTTGGCCGAATACGTTTCGCCAGATGCTCAGTTCGCCAGATGTTCAGTTGGCCGAAAATCAGTTCGCCGACTGTACGATTCGCCGATCATTCAGTTAGCAGAAAATTCGGATTCGCCGAATCAAAAAAATAATATGTTCCAGGTAGGTAATCTATGACCCTCAGCTCAGACTTA
This sequence comes from Sabatieria punctata, assembly GCA_030248155.1. Lineage (NCBI taxonomy): Eukaryota > Metazoa > Nematoda > Chromadorea > Araeolaimida > Comesomatidae > Sabatieria > Sabatieria punctata. The sequence continues at coordinate 92,180 of JASANB010000026.1, read as the reverse complement.
ACAGAACATCAGAGAGAGTGTCGGTGGCCTGTTTGAAATGACCTGGGGCATAACTGCCCCTCCCAGGCAAATGGCCTGGCCGACCATTTTATCGCTTGTAATAGTCAGACGTTGATTGCCGTAACCTGTGTTCGGTGCGTTGACAAAACCAAGCGCCGGTGTCGCACCTTCTGCCACTGGGGTCATGTTTACCCGGTAGGACGGGAAAAGCGACGACGGTCGACCGACCCCAATCGTCGGTTCAGATACCCGCAAGGGGGAGGTAGAGCCGCCTGGGGTTGCAAACTGACCTGTCCATTTGAAATTAGTCGCCCTTTGCAGCCTTCGCTTCGCCGTCGGCGTCGTAAACCGTCGTCGCTTTTCCTGTCCACAACGTAAACATGACCCTCACGGAAAGTTGCGACTACGCAGCTAGTATTTATCAACATCAGCTATAGTTACCGCTTTACAACAGCTGACTATTACAAGAACGAGTGACCAGGTCGGCCAGGCCATTTGCTTAGGGAGGGGCAGTTATGCCCCCAAGTCATTCCAAACAGGACCGACCTTCACTCTCTCTGATGTTCTGTTAAGTCTGAGGGTCACAGATTGCCTGCCTGAACATGTTATTTTTTGATTCAGCGAACTGAACACTCAGCTTAACGTTTACAGCCAACTGATTTTCGGCGAAATGATTTCGGCCAACTGATCGTCTCCCAGCATACCAAGACAGCGCAAAGGATCCTTACCAGCCAGGTCCGCTTGTTTGAGGGAGCCCAAGCGACGGTTGATTTCATCAACGAAGGCCGGAGGCAACGGCTGCGACTGAGTGTGGATCATAAACAGCCAGACTTGAAAGCAGCCCGTCGGCGCACTGAACTGCACTGACCGTCACCTCCAAGTCAGCACAGAAACTGCACTCAACGATGCACTCCAGAACACTGAAAATACAGGCTCCGTCAAAAAACAACCCAGCAGATTTATCGCTGTAGCAACCATTAATCTCAACCGATTTGAATAGAATCCTTTTTGAGAGAAACAAATTCTTGAAAGATTGGTGCAATTTTTCATCAAGATACTCTGCTTATTTCTGGAGATATTTGCTCTCAAATTAAAAACAGTCACTTTGACAATGAACAAGGGCGATTCGATTTTGTTAGCCCTAAGCAGTAGGAATGTGTTTTATTACGAAATTCAACGGAATCCCTCTTGTTCACTATAAATCATTATTATGACTTTGAGGGCAAATATCTCAGACTAATCAGAGCATTTTAATGAAAATTTAAGCAGTCTTTCGACAATTTATTTATCTTTCAATCAAAAAAGATTCATTCAAATCGGTTGAATTTTACAGTTGTTACAGCAAAAAAAGTCTACTGCGTTGTTTTTTTTTGTCGAATATATAGATACAGACCATAATAGTCAAATAAAGGAGATTCACTGAAAATTTTCCGAATTCAAAGCCGAAAAGGAAGTCGCGCGTCTAAGAATAGGCTATTCATTTGAAAATAATGAGGCTGTAGAAAACGAACATTTTCCACAAATCAAGGTCGCTCGAGGAAGTAGAACTTCATTTCTCAGGGCTGCTGCAGGAATCGGGAACTATCGCAATCAAATCAACAACGCGCTCTGGACATGAGTACCTGCAAAGGCACCTCCTATCAGTAATGAACAACAGCTGCAAGTAGACGTTCAGACCTTGCGGAACGACTGTAAAGCTTCGAGTCGTTTTTCGACTGGAGGGAACAGAAAAGACACGATGGAACAACGCCTCCAGTACACTACGCATACTTGGCAACGGCCCCAGCAGACGTAGTAGTTCACCACAACTCCTAAATTAAATTTAGAAGGCAAGCAATAATAAGGAGCTTACGACGAGATTTGTTTTAGAACCTTTTCAGTATTTAACCTTGTTCATATTAGTCTGGCAAACACTCTCATTCACATCCAACTCCACTACTCCACCGGGAGACAACACAAAAATATCGAGGAAAATTTCGACATCATCTATAGCCTGACCAATAAAGGTAATAATACACATGTACACGCACTTAGCCACTTCAGGAGATCCGAAAATAGGTTGATCGCCGGCGACGGCGCTCTTGCCACGACCCACCGAATGAGTAGGGGAGGACTGGGCCCTCGGAGAAGAATCGACATGGGGCGTGCCCAACAGAGAAATCACTGTCGGACACAAATCTTACCTATAACCTACTGTTGAGGCGTGTAAAAAGAAACGATCACGCAAAATATACCAAAGCAAGTTAAGGAAGGGTTCGTGTCTTCGAATAGCAGCAGACTGAATGGACAAAACGGTATACAAAGCATCTGCGATCAACAGCAGACCGGGGGACTGGTCGGTGGAACTGCAGAATCAATACATCAACCTGCAGCTTGCGTTTCCGCGACAACTTACGACGTCATAACCGTCGTTTTGGGTGCAAAACGACACCAGCTTGGTGACTTCGTCGAATACTTTTCGATAATCGTCCTCTGCTGCATCTTCGGCCTGCGAAAAGTACGCGAAGTACGAAAACGACGACACAATCAAGGTGCAGCACTTGTTCTTTATAGAGTCCAGTACAGTAGGAGTCGAGAATCTGCGAAACGGTCGCTCGCGCCGCCATGCGAACACTGATTTGTCGAGCTGCACAAAAGGTTGACAGACACAGCTAAAATGCAGTCAGATTAAAACAGAACAAAACATTCATCCGCAGCTAACTTCGATGGCTGTAATAACAGTTTGCGACAGAATAATCCAGGAAGAACTGCACAAGATTTGTAGTATAATCTAAATCAGTTGGAGAATGGAGACAAGAGGACGAAGAGCAGAAGAGTGAGCAACGTACAGTTAGACAATGACATTGAGTGTCCGGTTCCTGGCTCCAGTCGGGAAGACAAGACAAGGTGTGCAGCACCTGCATCGGCAAGGTTTGCTCCGGCGACTCCACACAACCCTCCAGAGAATGCAGCTGATTGTCACGCAGTAGCAACTGAAAGATCTGACTGTATACACTAGAAAATAACAGCAGAGCCATACATGCAGTCCATCTAGTCCGCACTGCACTAAGCGAGTGTTCTTCGTGTCCAATGATTGTTCTAATGCCGTCAAACACTTGTCACTGCAAAACAGATTCGGTTAATTCTTCTAACGTAAATGCAATGTCAGTCAGAGAGACTAAACCACTGACGGATCCGTTCCTTTTATAGCTCACCTCTCCGACTATGGCTATGATGTTCCTTCCATTGATGGCTATTGAACGCCTACTTAGCCATACATGACTACTTGGCCCTCTCTGGCAACTTAGCCTTCTATGGCTACCTAGCCTACTATGGCTATCACTCTTCAATAGCGTAGCCAACTATGGCTACAAAGGTGGGACCTCCTCAAGTTTAGCCATAGATGGCTATGTAGCCATAGTTGGTTGTGCTGTTGAAGAGTGGTAGCCATAGAAGGCTAAGTAGCCACAGAGGGCTAAGTAGCCATGTATGGCTAAGTAGGCGTTCAATAGCCATCAATGGAATATCATAACCATAGTCGGAGAGGTAAGCTGTAAAACGAACGGATTCGTCTATGGCTCAGTTTCTCTGACTGAATGTCAGTCAGACAACTACAGTCTCACCGCAATTCGTGCATTTCGTTTAAAGGGTTGAGTTGCTGCGACACAAGCATGTCTGAAAGACAAAACCATGATTATCACAGCTCCACTAACGAGCGCCAAACGTGCCATGCGCCTGTTGCGCGACGTCTCTGAGTGCAGTCTGTTTTGAGGAGCATTCGGCCACTATTTTCAGCATAACAGATTCCATGGTTGACAAGATGAGAGTATACACGACCGGATTAAAGCGAAGCCATCACATGAGTTGGTGGAATGTGTAGACACTATAAAGAAAAGGAAAATTGATTTTCTCTAATTAAAGCCTCGTGGGGTGGCCGCCGACCGAGTCTAATTCTCCAAAGCGAATTCATTTGTCTCCTACTACAACAACCACACATGTAAGAGGTTTCCGAGGGTTCGCCGTGCACCGGCCACATCCGAACCGAGCCCAAACGAACAGGGACGGCAGTTTAGGCCGTCTGCTTAGCTCAGCTCCGGCCCTCTCAAGCGATCGACCAGAATTCCGGTTTAGGTGCTGAGGCCATACATGGCATGTCCCGGGGCTGCAGGTATGAAACGACCGGTGCAGGTATATTTTATCAGGCTTCGTGCGCACGACTACTTGGTCATTGAAAACATAATAAACCTCGCAAATTTTTAGGAGTACAGCTTCTTCGAGCTTTTCGTAGGATTAAATCTAGCCGCTATTCAGTCAATTTTCAACCGAATGAAAAGAATTTGGCACGATTATTACAGTCAGGCACTTAACGCCGTTTTTGGTACCGACACCGCATATGGTACCCCTACCTTCGCAATGGTATCGGTACCATAATGGTACCACTCTGTTCAGATTTCGTACCCTATATGGTAGTGGTATCATACACCGCTGTCGCGTCAGATTTGGTCCGGCCGGACCTCCAAACCTACAATTTCTAAGCGCCGTGTGTATGTGCCAACATTTAATAAGAATGGATTCTAGACCTCAGAAACATATTCTAACCTAGTACATAAGTTTCGAACATTTTTATCAAAAAATTATGATCTCGCGAAATTTCTGTCTTAGCCCTAAATGGCTTACCTAACTGGCTTACAGTTACACCTCGCAAATTGATAGTGCGACGAAATTAAATTATGAACTAAACTAAACTGCCTTGAAGTGTTCCGGAACAAGCTAAAGGTAAAGGTGGCTGGCCAAGACAAGGGGAACCAAAATTTACTTTTTCTTGGAATTATAGTCTCTTCAAAAATAAAGTGACCTGGCGGTTTTTTGCGAATAACTTTTTGGGAGGCCTCGGAGCGACTTGAGCCTAATAACCATAGTAGACAAGGTCGAGTCGCGGCCTGCGGTTAATGCTAATCTGCGCAACGTTTACTCTGAACACTAATTTGCGCGACGTCAAAAAATGAGCTTTTTTCCTAATTGCGATGAAAATGAGATGACCGCAGAATTCGCGATTCTAGAGTCCTTGGCGACTACAATGATGCTTTCATGACGTGTCTAGGCCAAACCGATCCGGAGATATGGCCGGTCAAAGTTTGCAAAAATCGCGAAAAATGGCGTTTACTTGAAAATTTCACAAAATAGGGGCGAAAACATAGGCAGACCGACGGATTTGGCTGAAACTTCCTGAATAGGGTATTCTTGACCACCGGAATCGATTCTGACACTTCCCGACCCTGAAAACCTCACCCTGATACCGTAATTCGGCTTCCAATAAGGGGTGGTACAGCTTCAAAAAACGGATTTGTACTGTATCACAAATTTTCCAAATTTGCATGTCAGAAGTAGCAGTGTTGTAATGGTAGACGTTTCGCAAACGCCTAAAAAGTGATTGCGGACGCTTATAATGGTGTTGGACTGCTCAATTTCATATGACCACCTCACTTTGGGAGCCCAATTACGGCATCAGGGTTAGGTTTTCAGGGTCAGGAAGTGTCAGAATCTGTGAATCTGAATTGTGAAATTTTCAAAAAAGCGCCATTTTTCGCGATTTTTGCAAACTTTGACCGGCCATATCTCCGGATCGGTTTGGCCTAGAGACCCGTCATGAAAGCATCGTTGGAGTCGCCAAGGACTCTAGAATCGAATTCTGCAGTCATGTCATTTTCATCGCAATTAGGAAAACAGCTCATTTTTGACGTTGCGCAAATTAGTGTTCAGAGTAAACGTAGCTCAGATTAGCATTAACCGCAGGCCGCGATTCGACCTTGTCTACAACTTTGGTTATGAGGCTCAATCAAGTCGCTCCGAGGCCTCCCAAAAAAGTTATTCGCAAAAGACCGCCAGGTCGCTTTATTTTTGAACAGACTATAGTAGTTTTTGATAAAACATTCACTAAAATACAACATTTGATAAAACATTTGACTATGCGGCCGAAGCCACTGCACCAACTGTGCCGGCTGCCATGTTGTATATTATTTGAAAGCCCTCCGCCTGACGAGTCTACTAATCACGGCGCGTATACAAATCGCCTCCCCCCACAGAAAAACAGAAACGGTAGGACGTGCGGTACGCTGTGGTACACAGAGGTACACAACGTTTGCGGGTTTTCCAAAGCCGCAAATCGCCTCCTCGAAAGTAGGAAAGTTGGAAAATCCCAATTTACACCATAAGAGAAGAGAAATAACCAGTAAGTACTAAGGGCAAATGAAGAAAATGAGCGCAACAGCTCATGCTGGAAACGATTGCTTGTCGCAAAATTGTTTCATTCAATAATCAAAATGTAGAAAATCTTCCATCATTGTGCAAGTCCATCTCTGCCAAGCTAAAGCTGAAGAACTCGTATTCTGTGGCCTTGCACACACACACTCCCTTTGCCTTCCCATTCCATGATGCTACCCATTTATCTACTTGTCATCACTGCCTTTCGGTGGCCTGACAACAAGCCTAAATCTAAGCTAGCATAGATTTGGAGTCGTGATTATGACTGTAAATCGGGTTATTTTTGTTTGAGCATAGATCTCGGAAGTCGATTTCTAAACTGCAGGCAGCGTCAGTACGTATTCACGGTGTTAACCAAAAAGAGAAAACACTTCAACTTTAAGTGAAAGCAAGCACCATTAAATATCTATATGTAAAATGCAGGGGTATCAAATATCTAGTAATTCATAATCTAAATCCGAAAACGTAACAAGAAAATTGAAAGTGGTGAATCACAAATTACTAAAACTGCACACATACGTACTGTATCACAACAGAAAATCCAAACGGTTGGTGTTATCCAAACGGTCAAAAAGATAGGTAGGCACAAAGCTGCCTCCAGTGCTTTACATCAGCCTACAAGTGAAGTTTATGAAACAAATACGTGCATGCAATAGTGCATGTAAGTGCTCAACTGCTGTTAAATAGGCACTTGTGCAGCTAAAATGCGACAATCAGATGAGATGAACACAGGAAAAGCACAGACGAAAACTCCGCAATAGCCATTATTTGCATCCGGTGATGTTGGTTGTTCTTTTGCATGTTTTCCTAATTTCCATTTTTATATTTTCCATTTTTTAATTTTCCAATTTCTTGGGGAGGCGATTTGTAGAAGGGGTGCAGTATCCACGCGTGCCGTACCGGGATGGCCAGATGCGTGGTCGAACATGTGACGCGATGGCCAGATTCACTGTTCGGTGTCAGCGCATGTTCACCGGTATCTCGTAGGGCTTGCTTTTTATTATTTGTTGTGATATGACTTTATTCTTCTTGTGATGATATGTAGGTACGTACGTTTCACTTAATATCTTTATTTGATTAGTTTTTTGCTACTGAGTTCTTAAAATTTATCTACTATAAGTATAACCTTCTACCTACTATCAAAATTTCGCACATAAAAAGAGAGCTTGATTAGCGACGCAACCGAGAGTAATGGCCAGGAACAAAAACAGGCTTATTACAGGGATGTGAGGTGTGTGTTTTTTCCGGTGTTTTTTTTCGGAAAAACGGTTTTTTTTCTAGACACATTTTTTTCGTGCCACGAAAATTTGGGGCAAATGCCTGCATAACAGCCGCACTCAAAGCGTGACTAAAAAATGGTAATCACGCAGTGAATGTTTTTGCATTCACATAAATTTTCAAAAAAGCGTGATTGACTGTGACTGGCCAATCACGCGTTCCCTGTCTTTATTCAGGGTGGACTTTTCCGCTCTGATTTTAGCCTTAGCACGATAATAAGCGTCCGATGGTAAACATACGAATATGATGCATTTTGAAGCATAATTCAGTCGTTGAAGGGCATTTTTCTCACCAAAACTGAATTCGTCGTTTTTCAACGTCCATTTTCTGTTGAAAGGAGAGTTTATTCAAATTGGTTTCAATCGGATTTGAAATCAGCGTAACTTGTTACCTATATAGCCGCGTCAGTGGCTCAGTGGGTAGCTCGCTGCCTCTGAGTCACGGCGGCCGCTGCATCCCTAGTGGTTGTAGTGGTTCATCCTCTCGGCGTGGCAAGTTTCTTGCTGCAAAGAGTTGGTCGTCGGCACAACGCTCCACCCAGGCCACCGAAAACTGGTTACAGTGAGTAGGTAAAATGGGAACCAACTGGATCTGCCGTTGCACCGAAAGCCGCTCCTTAAAGCATGCCGCGTTGGAGGGAAGATCAACGACGTCAGGAGCCGTCTGAGCAACCAGCAATAAGGCCAATACCGGTTTAGTGTCTGTCCGCCGGGCGGCCGCAGGGAGCTGTCAGCACCATGACGTCACCACGCCAGGCACTCTCTTAGTACCTGGCGCCCAACAGCATGGCTTGAGTGGCTTGGCAGTGAAAGAAGGGCAAAAACGTCCGAGATGACGATATAAGGGGTAACGAAATGGACCGTGCAGGTCTGATCGTAGGGCCGTACATTGTACGACCCCCCCGCCAGATCGGATCGGATCGGATCGGTTACCTATATAGAAGCGCTCTTTTTCTTAGCGCAGTTTGACGCGGTCCCCACAAATTGGATTCTTTCTTAACTACTGAAAATCGGCTTTTTCGTGGACTTTTTTCGTGTTCCTGATTGTTGTCAAAAAACGACAAATTCGGCGAAAGTGTTTCAATCGGTTCTGAGTACAGTAGACTTCAGGCTTTCGAATGATACAAGAATTGGCTCTCTGCTGTTTGTCGTTAACCTCACAAACGGTGTTGAAGTTTCTGTAACCCTTAATTTTTCCCATTTCAGTATTTTATTTTGTGCACGCTTGCAATCATACTTTTTCGCATTAATTTAACTGTGTTGCGGATATTCACGGCCTTCTAGTAGATTTTAAACAATCAAGTGGGTTGCATCTTCGTAAATCGCGCCACAGAAAATCAGTCCCAATTCAAACGTGCGACCAAATGCTAATTACTAAACTGCGCTGCTCACACAAAAACTGTTTTAAACCCGAGTTTTTCTCTAATTCTTCATGAAATCAAGTGCGGTTTTTTGCGTAATTTATCGCATACGGTCATGCTATCGCCGTTTGAGCATAAACTTTTTCTTGTAGCACGAGTTATTCAAATATATTGCCCATTCTAAAAATGGTACCAAGTGCGCCATAGAAAAGTCCTTCGCAGGCGGCTGTTATTAAATCGCATTTTTCTAATTTTTAATGAAATCGAATGCGGTTTTTTGCCTGAATTGTCATATTCGGTCATGCTATTGGTCCTTCTAGCGTATTTCCGTTGTCGTAGCACGAATTATTAAAAATGGTTGCCCATACCTACTTGTAGTGCTAAATATTGATCGAGAGATCTCCGGGCCGCCCCCGCCCCCGCAGCAGCAGAGCAGGTCCGTAAGATGGAATCGGGTTCAGACCCCCAGTGTGACACCAAAACAGCTGTTCTTGTCATTTCATATCTCTTGTCTTGCACGTCCTGATTGGCAATTGGCGCCCTGGAGTCGGAAATAGAGCGGTAAAGCAGCCAATAAAAGCAGGTAGACACTAGACAGCATTGGCGTTTAACACAATCAGAGTTGGTCTTGTTCAAGCTGGAATTCGGTTTATTCATAACTCTAAAAACATCGGCCGTGTCAATGAAATAAATAGCCCACTACTGAAAGCGTATAAAACGCCTCAGGTCGTTGGCAGGCAGTCAAAGCAAAAACAATCGCTGATTTTAACAGAGAAAGCCAGTTTCAAGACAAACGCAATGATCACAAAATTCTATTGTCAGATCAGCCATTCTTTCTTGAAGGGAGGCTTGCAGATTTTGCCAACAGCTATTGCATACCCTAATTTGATACTGTTTATTATTGTTCTTACATAGAATTCTCAGAATGGAATTTCGTGTCTGTTTCTCGAAGCTAAAAAAGCGCTTCTCCGTGTTTCTGTACCTGAACCTTTCGATCAGTAGAATAAGTACGGATGCCGACCCTCCGACGATTAAAAGCACCATAGCTCCAGCCATTGATGACAGCTTCAATGGTACAATTCCTCGCTGTAGTTCTGCTTCCTTAGCACACTTGTTGATAATTGGCTTCTTTCGGAAGGATTGATAAGATTTGATAACGTTTTCAGAGTAACCTTGTAGGGCCAAAAGAGCTCGGTTGATTTGTTTCTGCAGCACGCAGCTTTTGGCAAACATAAAACCAACCATTCGAGGCGTCATGTTGCCTAGCGGAATTGCTCTAATGTTACAAGTGTAATTCAAGACACTCACTGCCAACTGTTCGGTGGTTAAAAAGACGAAATTTCCTGTCGCCAAGTTCATTGAAATTTCTCTGATATCAGGCTGCACTTGAAACGGATTGGTCTTCAAACTTTGACGTACTGTGCGCATTAAGCTCGTCTGAGCTTTCATCAGTGCCTCTGCGGCAGAGTCGCTGCGGTAGCGTAACAGCAACTTGACATTGCCATTTTGAAGCTCAGCCAATAACTGGTCTGAGTCTCTAATCATCGGTTGGATAGGCGCGTTTAACAGTTGAGAGAGCAGTCCGTTTCTGTAGAGCCCCATAAACAACAGACTGGTAAACGCAAATATTGTGAGGACGCTGTTTTTAGAGCGTTTGACGCTCCTCAACTGGTTGGAAGAGGTTAGATGAATGAGCAGTCGCCGAAATTTGAAGACGAAAAATAGCAAGAACAAGCAGAACCAAACCCAGACACCGTATACGTTTAGCAGTAATGTTGCATTCGACAGCAGGTCTGTTCTTGATGCCTTGCACAGAAATACCAGTGAATCCTGAAGAACGGGAAAGCTGAAGTCAAAGATAGGGCGACGATGGGGCGTGTGAGTGAAGAAAGTCAGGACAGTGTCGACAGTTCCGTTTCTCATGGCGCTCCAGAAATTAGCGTACGAAGATGCCTGAAGCGAAGCAGACTGATCGTCAGTGACGAAGTAGTCCGAGTTCATTTCGTAGGGAATGTCCGATAGCTTGAGAGCAGCAGCCAGTATTTCTGCAGCGGCCCCAGGCAGAGGACATGATGGTCTTGCAGACAGTCCTCTCAGCGCGCATTTGCTCACAGCATTAATTGGGCTGCCTGTGTTGATCAGCGCAACCTTCAGCACAGTCATGACGGACGGAAACAGAAGTAATTGCTTGTGCTACTGCATTGATAAAAGCAAACTGTGGTCGGGTTTCATAAACGACATGATTTTAATTACTCAACTACACCAATTCGACTAAGAGGATTAGCTGCAGTGAGTCTGATAACCAAATACTAACTGTGTGCGCTTAATAGAGCGTTGCCTTAGCTTTATGTTTTCTTTCATTTACATCATCTAATTACATTTAATTCTAATTACTGGACTTGTTTACATACCTATGTATGTACCTGCAATACTTCTGGAATAGTACAGTTGGCAATCGTCAGCGTAGGCTCTGCTTCTTCTGGTGCTGGCCCAATCGTGGGCAGTGCTTTGCCATCTACTAGTTGGGAGAGCAGAGTCATCAACAAATGTGGCAACGCTTTCATCCCCAGCAAGCAAACCCACCAAAAGCGGGTAAGTGCACTTCAGATCCACGACGAATCGCATTGCAGCCTCGTGACCATGATAGGAGATAACAGCATCTACAGTGTGACGGCTCCTCGGCCTCCACCAGTGAATTCCTCCAGAGTGACAGGACGCGTGCCATGGAGCCTGGTCTTCACCCCTCTCGACTTTCTTTCCTGTATGACAGCCCGCAGCCCTTCTCGGCCTCACCTTTAATAGCCGTAATGGAATAGCATCTCGCATAGGCAGATAGGCTTCTTTTCAGTGAGCACTGACTTATCCAAAGGACCGGAAATCCAAAGGTGCTGGGTTCGATTCCCAGCTATGCCATTGCACATGCCTTTTTTCACCTTTCATTCAATTAGCAGGTTTCTTCTTCTTGGCCACAGAATTGATTTCGATCACTCCCACCTCCACAACTGAATCGTTGCCGATTGTGTCACTAACAGCCTTATCTTTCTGCAGAAGATTTTTCTTGACCCATTTGGCCCACACTTCTCTTGACCACGTCTGTCCTTTTGGTAAGACCAAAACTCCCCTCTAGTACATACAATGTATGTAGATCCATCCACTGGTTTGCGGCGAAGATTGGCTGGGGGATTGTCAGGGGCCGGTTCTAGAGTGCGTATTGGTTGAGCAGCAGGGGTTCTGGCTGCTGGTGGTGGTCCGGTCGCTCTCCGGGCTCCTCCGAGTGTTCCTGGGGAGAACCAGAGGATCAAAGCACTGCATCGTTCAGCGAGTTTCAAGTTATGCTCTCTTGTCTTCTGTCGCAGCTCAGGCGACAGTCCTTGGAAGAAGTAGGAAAAGTTGTTTGAATGGCTTAAAAGATGCGCCAGTTTGTCCTCTTTCGAATGGTGTAGAGATATCTAGGGGTTGGATGGGGTGGACAGGCCACTCTGGGGTTCTGAAGGCTCAAAAATCGATCCTACTTTTACCTTTTTCACCACATGAATGCTTGAGGATTATTAAATGAATTGCGGAATGACATTTTCATGCCTCAGCTAGATGAAACAGACCCTTTGTCACTGCTTTCGTGCCTACATACCCAAATAGCGTCACTGTCTGCATGACTTGTGTGATACAGTAAGTGCTGACTCTTCTGATTCACATATCCGGTGGGGTTTCGCAAGCTCAGAACTTTGTTTGTGGACCAAATCGGCAAAAGTTCTGGCATTAATCAGTCCATAGTACCTGGAAACTACAGAAAAGCAGCGTTTTTACTGCAGCAAAATGAAGACCGTGCAAACTCTGAGAACTAATGAATGACAGACTGAACTGTGCTTACAGGACCTACAAAGGGTTTGCTTTTACAACGGAGTTTTTTCGCTTCAAATATTTCAGGGCTATAAAAACCCAATTTCTGATGTTAAACAAAAAATGGATGCCACCGCTGAATCTCGTGGCAATTACATGACATGACAATTTTCAACAATTGCCATTCAATTCATTGCATTTTTATGGCCCACTTTTCGTGCAGGCAGAGACAATCAAGCCTTTAGTGATTTTAGCGAGCAAGGCAAATAATTGCAGCAGGGGTACATTTTCTATACAATTTCATCGAAAGTAGATTTTATGAGGCAGAAACAACGAGTAGATAGAGATGTAACAAGAACAATAGCAACAAGCAAGTAACCAAATCCACAGTAGCTATGAGAACTGATCACGGTTTGCACCTTCCTATGAATCGTGGATAGAGACAGACTTCTCGGATGTGCTGCAAACCAGCTATCCAGGTTAGAAAGCGTTCCAGACCGAGTCCGTAACCTCCATGGGGAAAGGTGCCATATTTGCGCTAAAAGAACGAGTCATTTGCGTTTGCCTCTTATTTGACGTCTAGTGATTATGTGAAGCTGTTACACAAACTTTCGGGCACGTTTTATATTCACAACTGCAAGTAATGAAGAGAGAGAGCAGTTTACTAACAAAACAACAATGACAAAAGGGTTAGACCAGTGGGTGTTACGTAGTGCAAATCTCTTCATCACTCCCCCTCAGACGAGCGTCGATCAGCGGGCACATCCGAGCCTGACGATCGTCTGGTATCACGAACAGTGGGAGAGCAGAAACCGTGAGAATCGGGAAAGTAGAAGCCGTGAGAATAGGGAGAGCCAAAAGCCGACCGGGAAGCAGAGGGTGAACGGGAATTCTTGAGACGAGTAATATTGACCGCCACATAGTGAAGCTGGCCATCCACAACATCAAATTGAACCTCCTTTCCGCCACATGTCGAAAGCTGGGACACGGAAGGGTGAAGTTGAGACGGGAGAAAGTAGTCTTGAGGTGAATCGGAGCTTGAGATAAGCGAGAGTTGAACCACGTGATGACACCGGTGGCTCTGGTAGCAAATGGCGAAAGCTGGTGATCATCCTCGGAGGAGTGTCGACTATGCTGTCTCTGCGCCTGACAAGCGTCCTGGAGTAGAAGGGAAGGAGAGCACGTCTGGGAGTTGAGAATAGTGGCATGTACTCCTGTCCGTCAGCATGTTATGTTTTTTGACGTGTACCGGAGATTTCCACTTAGTATCCCACCCCACTTAATATCCCACTGGAATATTACATGGACCCTTATTCCGCTTTATATCCCATGGGATATTACTTGGCGGCAATGTTTATGTAAAATTTGTGATAATTTTCTATACACAAGTATACTGTATGTATGATAAAACATTGTTCCGGTTAATATCCCATGCCGTTTCCAGTTAATATCCCATGGCTTTGTCCAGTTAATATCCCTGGGGTATTAACTGGCGGCAAAGTTTTCATTGAGAAACGTGATTTTCCGTGTTATATCCCCTGGGATACTAAGTGGAAAACTCCGGTACATACTGTAGTTTTGTTGCCACTCATTTACCGGCTTTGGCTGGTGTAGAGTTTTAATGGCATAAATGACTTGACTTGACTTGTCAGAAACAGCCATGGGCCGGAATAATGGGGTAGTTTCACTCCGTCAAAATTTTCGGCTTGGAAAGGGTTAAAAGTAAGAAAATCCTGGCAACGCTTTCTACAAATTTTCTAACGGTGTATCATATGAACCGAACTACAACAACATTTTACACTATTTTATGACGTCATATGCACACGAGCCAGAAAAATGGGCTGTGGGTAGACAAAATCCGGAAATATGGGGTGGGCCTACTGATTTGGAGGGGTCGCGGCCATTTTGGCGGGTGGGTTCAGGAACGAAAGTCTGTTTTAGGTCAGGTGGGGTACTTTTGGGGAACGATCCCAACTTGGGGGGCAACCCCGACCCCCCATGTATGGTCATATGACACAAATTTGGCACTTCACACTACGTACGTAGTTCATGACAATATATGGAGCAACTCGGCGATTCAGAAACGATTGACTGCTCTGCGCAGTTTTGAGTGGCGATCGACCGGAATTCCAGTTCCGGTCCCGGTGCTGAAGGGTGCTGGAACCGGAACCTTTCGACTTTCCGCTCTTTTTGGAAGCAAACCTACTAAATTCCATTCCATACTATTAATAAATCACCTAAAAACTTTGTTTTAGGCAACAATTTGATTGCTATCACTACTGTTTTCTCAGAAGTCCACACAAAAGTGTCGATAATTTACTATAGCCCAAATGGTGCTTAATTGTCATTGCCAACCGAGATCGGGCAGACATGTAAAGTGGGGGGTCGGCGGAATCGGCCGGCATGGTGTGCGTTGGACATCCCTATGACCGCAAAGTAAAACCCTAAAACAGTTCCGCCCAACTCCCTCTGGGTAGCCAGTAATGGCCATCCGTGGTTCTCTCCGATCCCACCATTTTCCACCGTAAAACTCGAAAACACACCAAACAAAAATGAATGTTTCTCTGGGGGGCTACCTCGCTCAGGCATGTGCTATGCACCATTCGAAAGTTCACATCATGAGCTTTCAGAATCTGTAATAAAATTTGTGGCGATTTTTGTTATTTCAAAAATAATCCATCCAGAAATATGGACTGATCACGATTTCGTCAGTTTTCACGGAAATGAGAGTTTCTCAGGGGGGCTACCTTGCTCAGACACGTGCTATGCAGCGTTTGAAAGCCCACATAATGAGCTTTCAGAATCTGTAATAAAATTTGTGGCGATTTTTGTTATATCAAAAATAATCCATCCCGAAATATGGACTGATCACGATTTCGTCAGTTTTCACGGAAATGAGAGTTTCCCTGGGGGGCTACCTCGCTCAGACATGTGCTCTGCAGCGTTTGAAAGCCCACATCATGAGCTTTCAGAATCTGTAATAAAATTTGTGGCGATTTTTGTTATTTCAAAAATAATCGATCCCGAAATATCGAGTGATCACGATTTCGTCAGTTTTTACGGAAATGAGAGTTTCTCTGGGGGGCTACCTCGCTCGGACATGTGCTATGCAGCGTTTGAAAGCCAACATCATGAGCTTTCAGAATCTGTAATAAAATTTGTGGCGATTTTTGTTATTTCAAGAATAATCGATCCCGAAATATCGACTGATCACGATTTCGTCAGTTTTTACGGAAATGAGAGTTTCTCTAGGGGGCTACCTCGCTCAGACCTGTGCTATGCAGCGTTTGAAAGCCCACATCATGAGCTTTCAGAATCTGTAATAAAATTTATGGCGATTTTTGTTATTTCAAAAATAATCGATCCCGAAGTATTGATTGATCACGATTTTATCAGTTTTCAGCATTTGACTAAAGTAGCTAAAAAAGAAAATGGGATGACCAAATTGAGGTTTTCTGGTGGGCCAAATTCATTGGCGACGCCCATTTATAGCTAGGATCACGATACTTGATCGATTATCGATTTTTTGCTGTGCAGATGACCCAACTACACTGATGTTAGTGGTTTTTGGGCATGCCGATTTCAACCACGATGTTGGTTTAGAGATGTTTATATGTTGAAATCGGCATGCCCGAAAACCACTAACATCCTAGCTTTGTGGCCTGTTTAGTTGCACAACAAAAATCGATAATCAATCGAAATCGATTATTGAATTAAAACTCGATGATAGTTGCAAGTACAAGTACAAGTTTTACTCCGGATAAAACACCTACACCATGCATAGCACAGTAATCGGTAGGAGTCAGGAAACAAACTAATCAAACAATGCAGGACAACAATACTTAATATTATGAGTAGTGAAGGAGTAAGACAACAGCTGCAACAAGCGGGCAAACGGTTCACTACATAAAAAGGCAGAAAAGCTGCTGTAACCAAGTTCGGTGGTGCCCGCAGGCAGTCTGTTCCAGATTTTGCAGGCAGTGGGGAAGAAGGTCGAGGCGGCAGTGGTAACCGTTCTGTGTACAGTCAGTCCGACCGCTTGACCATGGCCCATTCTGTGGCTTCTCCTACCGGGAACAACTGGAATACAATCTCTACTACAGTATCTCTGACCATAATAAAACCGATAGAACAATTGCATTGAACGTTGCACAGACAAACGCCACATAGGAACAACGGAGATCTTAGCAGCTGCATTGTACTCATTCAAAAGCTCCGAGTACGTGCGAACATAGTTGTTTTGATGTTGTTTGAGAAAGAAGTATTGAACATTTTCCAACTTTGTTCGCCATTTCTTCGTAGATGGGAACCAGACTTCAATAGCGTACAAGATTTGCGGCAGAATAACGCCCGAATAGACACGCTCCAAAACATAAAATGGGCAAGCGCCTCTAAAGAGTCTGAAAAGCGCTCCTAGAGCCCTCTTAGCCTGTACACAGACGTTTTGAGTTTGCTGAACAAACGACAATCGGCGATCAATCAATACACCAAGATATCGATGGCATTCGACTTGCTCAATGTCCAGCCCATCCAATGAGAGTGAAAAAGTAGTTGCCTGTGTAGTTGGGTCATCTGCACAGCAAAAAATCGATAATCGATCAAGTATCGTGATCCTAGCTATAAATGGGCGTCGCCAATGAATTTGGCCTACCAGAAAACCTCAATTTGGTCATCCCATTTTCTTTTTTAGCTACTTTAGTCAGATGCTGAAAACTGATAAAATCGTGATCAATCAATACTTCGGGATCGATTATTTTTGAAATAACAAAAATCGCCATAAATTTTATTACAGATTCTGAAAGCTCATGATGTGGGCTTTCAAACGCTGCATAGCACAGGTCTGAGCGAGGTAGCCCCCTAGAGAAACTCTCATTTCCGTAAAAACTGACGAAATCGTGATCAGTCGATATTTCGGGATCGATTATTTTTGAAATAACAAAAATCGCCACAAATTTTATTACAGATTCTGAAAGCTCATGATGTGGGCTTTCAAACGCTGCAGAGCACATGTCTGAGCGAGGTAGCCCCCCAGGGAAACTCTCATTTCCGTGAAAACTGACGAAATCGTGATCAGTCCATATTTCGGGATGGATTATTTTTGATATAACAAAAATCGCCACAAATTTTATTACAGATTCTGAAAGCTCATGATGTGAACTTTCGAACGCTGCATAGCACGTGCTTGAGCGAGGTAGCACCCGGAGAAACATGCATTTTTGTTTGGTGTGTTTTCGAGTTTTACTATGGAAAATGGCCGGATCAGAGAGAACCGCCGATGGCCATTGCTGGCTACCCAGAGGCAGTTGGACGGAACTGTTTTAGGGTTTTACTTTGGGGTCATAGGGATGTCCAACGCACACCATGCCGGCCGATTCCGCCGACCCCCCACTTTACATGTCAGCCTGATGGCTGCCTGATTTCGGTTGGCAATGACAATTAATAATTACAGTAGTTTCAGGTGGAAAATTTCAGTGATTTCGATATTTTAAAGCCGAAATTTAAAAAAAAACAAAGGTCTTAAAGAGATAGCACCTAAAATCTAAAAAAAACGCAAAATCATCAAGGGTGTATGGGGAATGTAGAATTCTCTGAGAAATCAGTAAACTAAAACTAAATCAATGTTTTTGGTACTTAAACAGTATGTAAACACTACTTGGACATGTAGTAAAACAGTAAATTCTACCAGTTCTAACTTTAGCAAAGCACCCTGTCTTCTGCAGTTTTCAGCTAGAATTTTTAGTTCTGGGAGAAATTTCGAATTTTTAGCCTGCGCTGAAAAGTTCCGGTTCCGGTTCCGCCCGGAACTGGAGTAATTCCGGTCCGGTTCCTGTCGGAATTTTGGTCCCGGTCGATCGCTAGTTTTGCGTGTGAATTAGACCAGACATGGGCTAGCATTTCGGCTGAGGGGGGGGGTTAGAATTTTCAATTCCTGAGGGGGGCTGACGGGGGTGGTAAGCCAAAAAGCCCGATTTTTTGCTAAAATCAAAGGTTTTTGGCTTATTTTTCATTAAAATACGTTAAAATAAGCTGTTCTGAGCTCATTTACACCTAATCCAGGCATATTTTTATCATAATTTTCTATACAAAATTCTTCCAAAAAATTCCTGAGGGGGGTAGCGGCCGGCGGAGGGGGGTAGGTAGGTCAGAGCCTGAGGGGGGCCAACCCCCCTTAGCCCCCCTTTGCCCATGTCTGAATTAGACAACATCTGTACAGGGGTGGGTGGGTTGGGGTCAGGTCCGCTGCCTATCTGTGGTCAGAAAAACTAAAGTGGAAGTGAAAGATGCAGTAGCAGTACCTACCTGATCAGTGTACCAATAGTAAGGAGTGGGATCGATGCCTTGTCGTTTGTAGCCGGCCAAGAGCTCTTCAAAGTCCCACGTTCTCATGCTGCCTCCCACAATTTCACCTACACCGGGCATCAGCAGATCTACCGACTCAGTAACTCTGGGATCGTGTTCAGTGCGCGGCATGTAAAAGGACTTTATCTCCGCCGGGAAGCTGTGCAAGAAGATAGGCTGAAATGAGACCAGAATAGAAGCATCACTCAAACAATGCACGCAGAACAGTTGGCAATTAAAACGACCATAAATGGTACAGGTGCCACCGCCACTACCAAATATGTCCAAAGTTAAGTGCCTGACTGTTGCAGAATGCGTTGTCAACGCGCACCTGCCCGATGGTGTCAGTCATGTGTCTTTCCGGGGCTTCGGGAATATCGTCGCCGAATTCAAAATCAGTGTCGTCCTCTTTCTTCACTCCGTTGGCCACCAACCACTTGATTGCGTCTTTATAGTCCATTCGAACGAACGGTCTTTTTGGCGGCACGAACTCCTAAACCACTTTGCTGTCTAACGTATACGTACAGTTCCGAAATTCCGGCATTCTAAAGCAGGGTTCATACCGATCAGGGTTTTCCAAATTCCCTGACTTTTCCCTGACTTGAGTGCTAAAATTCCCTGACTTTCTACAAGCAAACTCATAAAACAGTAAATGTTTTCAAGCACCTAATTTGGTGATTTCTTTTGCATCGGCAGATATTTACATAAACAATTTGTGGCCGAAAAACCGTTTTTTAGTGAAATGACATTTTCCAGTTATAAGACCTTCAAATTATAAGGTCTTCAAAAATAGGTGAGCGCTATCCGAAATCTGAACAACACCATTGCCTGAACATTCGCCTTCTCCAACCAAACGATAGTTACCCGCAGACACTTTGGAACGAAACGGCCAAGTTTAATAATCGGCCGGGACGAAAGGGCCGATAGAGCCATTTACCTTTTAGCCGAACAGACAAAGGCTATAGAAGACATTATTATGGACATAACTATTCTTTATTCGGCGAGTTGAAATTTGGCAAAAAAAACGGCCAGTTGATCGCTCGGCGAGATGTACACAATCTGGCCTCTAATTCATCGGTCAACATAAACTCCGGCTACAGTTATTTATTAACGAACTGTACCGATTGACTGAGAGAGGTAACCATTATTACCGGGTTAATATCTTTCAGCAAACTAGCGTGAGGTGATGCAATGACGCGGTCAACCACGTCGCAGATCAGAAACTCTATACGATCCATTAGTTCTTCAAATTTAATGAAAGGACACTCTCCTTCGATATGAGTGAACCTAAACTCCACATTTAGAGCCTAGCTTGTAGCCCACTAGTTTTTCTGGTTACGCAAGAGAACAACTTACTCAGCAACGTGTCGTCTGGTGCGAGAATGTTCGGCACGGTAAGACTGAGCCACACAGAAAACGTCACCCATAGAAGAACACACGGTTTCCAAGTAAAGTTGCGATGACTGGGTCAAATAGGCCTAAAATACAGCAAAACTCACACGGTCCGGTGCGAAGCAGGACTAATGGGCGACAAAAACATTATTAGTATACCACGAATTAGTACACCAGTACCAGTTAGATATATGTAGCTGAGCTGTTGCATGTAATGGTGGTGATTGAACTGTCTATTTAGTACAAACATTGTTGCTAATCACTCTGTTCACCTCCTGATCATGGCCGTTGTGGGCAATACAGGTAGATAATAATCATAATTCTCAATCCGTTTGGCTATTTAGGCGGCCCATCCTAATAGTTAGTTAGTTAGTTTATTCGTCCAAACACAATCAAATCATTCAGAATCCTGGGGCGGACACGGCCGTTTGACGGGCTACTACCCCACTCCTAAAGAACTTACTGAGGTCGTGTGCTAGAAGCCTTGACTTAAATAGAGAGACTGTATTCGCTTCAATAATTTCACATGGTAATTCGTTCCAACACTGAACAACTCGATTTGAGAGAAAGTTCTTCCTTAGATCAAAATTTGAGCTTTTCAAGAACAGTTTAAGCTGGTGACCACGAGTAGTGGTGTGCGCAAATTCAAAGAAGCTTTCTCTAGGCGGATCAACAAGTCCACCAACTATCTTTTGTTTTATCTTTTAGTGGTAAGATTGCCGGCTGCCTGTTCTTATTTGGTGAAAATATTGCGTAAAAATCTGGCCGAATTGCATCTGATAAATGGGTACAACATCGATCCTACCTGTATTGCCCACAACAGCCATGATCAGGAGGTCAACAGTGATTAGTAATAAAGTCTGTACTAAATAGACAGTTCAATTACCTACGTCGCTGCCATACATGGGCCGCGGGGGGGGGGGGTAAGGGGGGGTATACCCCTCCCCCTCGGTCGGCCATACCCCCCCTCGGCCGGCCATACCACCCCCTCGGCCACCCACCCCCCCCTCCCGGAGGGAGGAAATTTCGCTTATTTAAGGCAAAATAGGCGTTTTTTGGCCTTTTTTCGGGGGACCCCCCCCGAGGTCTCAACCCCCCCTACCCCCCCTCCGGATTTTTCCGGCCCATGTATGGTCGCTGCATGACATGTAACACCTAAGCTACATATGAGCCCAAATTAGCACTTTCTTTCTGCGATTTTTAGGCGAAAATTGCGACTTTTCAGCGTCTTTAGTATCCTACGCACGCAATCGCCCAGAATTTGCCCAGGTGCTGACCCAATCGTGGGCAGTGCTTTGCCATCTACTAGCTGGGAGAGCAGAGTCATTAGCTAATGTGGGAACGCTTTGATCTCCAGCAAGCAAACCCACAGAAATCCCCAGCCGGCGCTAGACCTCCTCGCCTCGACGGATCACCTGTTACACGTTGGTACGTACGCGGCCCGAGTGTGACATGCAAGAAAGACAAGCAGCCGACAACCGGACTAACTGATTCGGACACCTAACCTAACCTTTACTAATCTAATCACCTCCTCTCCAAAATAATCCAACTTGAATAACGTTGAACCGCCTTCCACTTGGGTTTGTACCAGAGTAGGCGGAGTGACTTCGAAATACTGATTGGCGAAATAATGATCACGGAAACACTGCGTCACCACCGAACGCAGTTTCATCACTTTCGATGTCTAAACAGCTTCCGAAATTAATTGGTGAGACCGAGAGAAAACTGATAAACCTTTTCTCCACGAAGAACCAGATGTCTGTGCTCTAGCAAGACGTCTACGTTGGCTTCCTGAAGAAAACTGTCGCTTAATCAAAGTAGCTGTGCAGTGAAGGCAGGTCACCTCGTTGAGTACGTGGTCGACTCCCCCTGCCGGTGCCTCGCCGATCAGCTGCCAGAAGTCAGACTGCAGTTCGTGACCGTCCGGCGCCTTGAAAACGAACCAGAAATAGAGCAGAACCAAAGTAATCAGACAATTACTTCTTTGCCTTCCAGCACCGGTTTCACCGTTCCGTAGAGGCAAACCGACGATTCGGTGTTTAGCGTCAGAGCCTCGTAGGTTTGGCACTGAAAGAAAGTAGAGTGTGAAATGATTAGAATATAACAAATTACCAAAAGATCATTCAATACGCACTGCAGATAACCGGTACCGTCTCTAAGAACTATGAACATCAATGATCTGCCTGAAAGTAAAAGCGCACACGCATACGTGGAATAGATGTTGGAACAATAAAAAGTAAACAAGTAAAAACGAACAGCCTTTAAAACACACCTTGTCGTCGCAGTCTGTGCACCCAACCGTACACCTTGACTCTGTGATGGCGCAGAGCTTGCAGATCTCGAATTTTGGCAGCACGTGCGGCAGGCAGGCTAGCATCCTCGCTAATCTGTACTTTTTTAGCCTCCTCCAGATTTTTCTCACGACGTTCCGTGTCCTCCGCCTTCAAAACCACTCACCATAGCTATAGCTTAGGTTTGAATGGACCAAGTGGGTCACAAATTAAGGATCTTTTGTGAAGCAACTCTACTTGCAACTAACTTTTTAGACGAAAAAAAAAAACAGCACCACAAGGTCAAATTTACAATAAATTAAGCATAGCCAAAATATCACTTACAATGAAAATCCAAAAGTTTTAGTTCGAATTGCTATACTTCGGCGTAGGGATGGCACCAGTATAAAAAACCGAATACTGTGTATTGTAGCATAGATACACCACTACAGGAGCTTTTTAAAGCGAGTAGCAGAAGAGAATATCGTGAAATCTTTGTTGCACAGTCATTAGCATTGCAATTTCAATTGAAAAATGGTGTAAAGGACTCTTTAACAGTCAATAGATAAAATTCAACATGATAAAAAATTAGCCTAGGCACTGTAAGAATTCAACTTTTTAGAACGCTTTCCTGAAATTTTGCTTTTTTAAAGGGAGAAATTGCCCAAAAAGGTGATTTGGTACAAAAAATAGCAAAAATACTGTTTTTTCAACGAAAACTAAATAATGCAGTCTTCAAGTCTAACTATGCGGTATAAAAATACAACATACCGTACAGCAGAAAATACCAGATAATACCATATATACGGTCGCATCCCTACTACGCCTCCAGCATAACAGGAAGATTTCGCCTAGTCCTTATGCTTCATTTGGCAAATTGCTAACCCCTGCCCCATTTAGAACAGTGTGCACTAAGCTTGACAAAACTCGTACGATTTAACAGACATCTAAGTTAGAGACCTCTTTCTTTTCTCGCTCCTCAACTTTCCGTTGCTCTCTTGCAAACGATTTCTTTGACTTTTTCATCTGAGCCTGTGATGCTTTATCCCACTTCTGCAATGGACGACTTGGGACACCACGACCAAAATCAACTGGTCGAGTGTGTTTTCGTTGAATCAAAAAATATGTATGCCTTTATGTTTGTTTGTTTGTTTTGCAGCCTTGTCAGGTCGCTCAGTCTGAATGTCAGAGATAGTTACCCGCGTTTATGTTGGTGTGCACAAAAATAATGGTAGGCCAGTATAGACAGGTGTTTTCCCATGCCCAAAAGCTTTACAATTAGTTGAGTCAATCAGCCAGCTTAAACGTTAACCAGCGCCCTCAATCTTTTGGCCGACCTGACAAGGCTGCAAAACATACAAAGGCATAAATATTTTTTATTCGGCGAGATGTAATTCGACGGAAAGACAGTCGACAAGTTGATCATTCGACGAGATGTTAGTCGACGAGTTAATGGTATTCCTCGATAGACGACAGAACTCTAAAAAACTTACGTTGTCCTGACTTTTCCACACCATGATTTCAGGGAACGGCTCCTTACCATATTGAAGCATAGCCTGTAAAAAGATACTAAAACATGCATAATTTTATGTAGTACGGGTTCCCCGGTTTATTCAAGCGCAACGGGATCCCTCTTGTCTACTGCCAAAATCACTTTTGAGTTTGAGGTAATTGTCGCAGGAACCATGCAGAGCATCCCAATAAAAATTGACAGCCTTTCAAGAATTTATTCGGCTTTCATTTAACAAGAGATTCATTCAAATCGGTTGAGATTTGCGGTTACTTTGCTGCAGCAAAAAAATCTCCGGGGGTGTTGGTTTTTGATGGACCCTGTACATTAGGGTATACCTTATAGTCATACATTAACAGGTCATCCGCCGAAGGAAAAGGGGGTTGGGGTCTGGCACCGGCCGGGGGGTCTGAGCAAAATTTTAGAGGAGGCGGTTGAGCACTAAAAAACGTTCAACGTCGCAATTTTAAGCTAAAAATCGCAAAAATATCGCTAATTTGGCTCAACTAAACAATATATAGCTAAAAAGTGCTGATTCGCAGGGGAACCTGTCAAAATGCTGAAAGGTAACGAAATACCGTAAGTCAAAATGACGAAAGTCACAAAGCCGAATAGGGAAAAATGATAAATGTACAAAATGCCGAAAGTAAAAGTTGGGCTAAAAATGCGCAATACATTTCACTACACTTGATATGCACTATTTATTATGCTCAGCGGCTGTATTGCAAGCCAGCGCCAGTGACGTGTTTTTGTTTAATCATGGTTCCAACGGATCAAAAATTTCCAAATCCTCTGACTTTTCCCTGACCAAAATCGTAAAATTCCCGACTTTTTAAAAGAAACTCACAAATATTTACTGTTTTAAAGAACGTAATTTTGTGATTTCTTTGCATTCACAATAGATAATACGACATAAAATTTTAAGAGGTCTCCAGGCCAGGACAAGAAAATTTCGGAAAAACAAAAAACAAATTGTAAAACAATTAAAAATCGTAAAATCAGAGCTGTTATTGTTGATCAAAATAAGTTGTATAAATTTGCTGAAAAATTAGGTACTGAAGACAATTGATTTATCTGGGAGTGTCTTTTGTGCTTCGTATTGTGCGGACTGAATCCCCTTTGGAAAGGTCCCTGCGTTGTCCTTCATGCTACCCCCTTCTCTCTGAAGATTAAAGATCCAGATGGTCGAATCGAAAAGGTTTCATTGGATCAGGTGAAGAAATCTACTTCGGCCAGTTCGGGTCTGATCAATTTTGGATCAGAGTCATGAAGAGAATTGGTTTATCTGGGAGTGTCTTTTGTGTTTTGTATTGTGCGGCCTATCCTTTGTATACTTTCTGTTCTTTACTAGCAACCAATACACTTCTTCTACAGTACTTACCAGAAAAATTAGAAGGGGAGAGAGGGGTTGGGGAAAACCGTATTTCGAGTGTATCTGTCTGACATGTGTCAGTTGAAGGCAGACCCCCAGACCCTCTATTTGTTACAACATGACTGCCGGTAACAGTAGTACCATCGTCGTTTTCTTCCTGTCCAGAACGTAAACATCTTGGTAGAAGGTCAGATGCCCACCCTTGGTTCTGATAATCGCATTAGTCATACTTTAGGTACACAACCATAAATGGGCCGCGGGGGTTTGCCCACCCCGCAACTTGGACTCAACCCCCCCCAAACGATCCCACCCACCTACCTGAAGCCGACTTTTGTTCCTGACCCCCACCCACCAAAATCGCCGCCACACCCCCAAACCGGCAGGCCCGCCCAACGTTTTCGGATTTTGACTACCCCAACCCAACCCATTTTTCCGGCCCATGTATTACAAGCAATGTCCGATTATTACAAGCAGAGTGACTTGGTTGACAAGGCAATTGGCTGGGGAGAGGTGGTTTCAAACAATAGACTGTTCGGCAGACAGACTTCTGAATGCGCTTTGCCGCTTTCGCACCAGACATGGTAAACCCAAATTTATAATTTCAAGTTAGCTAACAACTCCCTCAGTTTTCTGCTTCCCCTGCAAAACAACCAATAGAAAAAAACGAATTTCAGAATATTGGTACAGTACTAAATAGACTCAACTTTTTGTCTGGACGACTTGACAATCTACTTGACTAAACTGAGGCAGATCCATGCTCAAACCGTTATTAAAAGGCAATAATTTGTGGCTCAGGGCTATGGGTTCGACCCTGTTTATTGCCAGGGGCCAGGCATGGCGGCCGTGCATAATAAAACAAACAGTGCGTATCATGAAATGACACAATGAAATGTATTGTGTACTCATTTTAGCCTAATTCTGACTTTCGGCATTTTGACTTTCGACATTTTAGCAGGCCGGCGGGCGATTTTAGCAATCTGAGTGTCTGAAATTTGCTCAGAAAAATCGGAAGGGGTTGGTAAAATAGTCTCTGTTACACGTATGCCTATTGTAGTCCAAAATGACGATGCTTTCCTTTCAGGAAACTGGCGGTTGAAAAGAACGCAGTTGGTTACCTTTAACACGCTTTTGAAAGGTCTTTCTTTGGTTCCCACACCCGATTCATCTGAACCCGTCACGTCACTGACATGTAGAGCTGATAGCTCTGAAAGGCACATTTTCCATTAGATTTGTGCCTACTTCTATATTTAAGGACCTTTTGTTCTGCTAGGAATATTTGACTTCTTGGAAGCATACATGTAACAGGTCATCCGCCGAAGGGGGAGGGGGGGTTGGGGGGTCTGGCGCCGGCCGGGGGGGGTGTCTGAGCCAAAATTTTGGGAGGGGGGTCGGACACTAAAAAACGCTCAAAAATCGAAAAAATCGCACTTTTTTGGCCAAAAATCGCTAATTTGGGCTGAAATACAGCTAAAAAGTGCTGTTTTGCAGGCGATTTTGGCAATTTTTGTGTCTGAAATTGTAAAAAATTGTAAAAATTTGCGCAAAAAATTACTTGCCAGAAAAATTGGAGGGGGGGTCGGCGAAATCGTCTCGGGGGGGGGGGGTCCCATCCGGGGGGTCTGGCCTAAGTCGGGTGGGGGCAGACCCCCAGACCCCCTGTTACATGTATCTATGCTTGGAAGTGCTACCAAATATGGTACCATATTCGGTAGCACTTAGACGACGAGCCTTTACTAAAGGTGAATTATAGCATGCAGTAATTTAAGGTGTTGATGTGTAAAATAATAATCAAGAGATCGTCAGCAGTCATTTGATACCATATTCGGTCGTCTGCGTTCAAAATTTACAATTCGAGTGATCTCCCTAACTAACCGAGCGCAGTTCGTGACAATGCCACCAAACAAACTGATAATTATTATTATTTTAATTATTACATTACCTGCAGGTGAATCGGCAATTTCAGTCATGTCGATGGAGGAAGTAGCCTGACAATGACACCGTCACTTTCCAAGCTTAAAATCAACCGACAGAAGTCAAACGAATGACTGGGACTGGACACGCATACAGAAACTAAACTGAACTGATGCAAGATCCGGCAACCCAAAATAATGCGACCAACAAAAGCACGGGACCAATAACTGCCCTTTTTTTCTGAACCGCGCCGTAGCGTGCGGCGGCAACTTTAAGAGTCGTTCTCTGGTCAGATCGCGTTTTGGTCCTTTGCCCTATTCAGACCCAAAATTGAAACTTTGAGCTAGAGAGCTGTAAGTTGGTACACTAATAGATACTTATGAGTTATCTTTCAGCTGCAAAGGATTAATGGATCTGACGCTCCTGTCCTGAGATATAGTCTTCCGAAAATCGGTCTGCTTAACTATGGGACCAAAATTTCAAACTCGAATTTCTCGCTTCACACTCGGAATTCGGACCTAAAAATTGGGGGTTTTAGAGTACTTTTAGACTGCTTTAAGAAACTTTCGTCAAATTTTCGTTTTCAGAAAAAAAATTTTTTTTCGCCCCCTTTGCGCCCCCCTAGCTCGTCTGGAACCCCCCCTACCCAGTTTTTTTTTATTTCAGAAAAATGTTGCGCTATCAATTACCTACCGTTTGGTGTGAAGCATTGTTTGCTCAGACCCGAAAAACGTGAGAAAATTGAGATCAAACATGTTCCGGTCGCAAAATTTTCGCACTTTTCTCAGGTCAAATATTTCCAAGTCCGGTTTTCCACCTACTAGTACGAATTCGGACTTAAAAATTGGGGGTTTTAGAGTACTTTTGGACTGCTTTAAGAAATTTTTGTCAAATTTTCGTTTTCAAAAAAAAGAAATTTTTTTTCGCCCCTTTTGCGCCCCCCTAGCTCGTCTGGAACCCCCCAACCCAGTTTTTTTATTTCAGAAAAATGTTGCGCTATCAATTACCTACCGTTTGGTGTGAAGCATTGTTTGCTCAGACCCGAAAAACGTGAGAAAATTGAGGTCAAACATGTCCCGGTCGCAAAATTTTCGCACTTTTCTCAGGTCAAATATTTCCAAGTCCGGTTTTCCACCTACTAGTACGAATTCGGACTTAAAAATTGGGGGTTTTAGAGTACTTTTAGACTGCTTTAAGAAATTTTTGTCAAATTTTCGTTTTCAGAAAAAAAATTTTTTTCGCCCCCTTTGCGCCCCACTAGCTCGTCTGGAACCCCCCCAACCCAGTTTTTTTATTTCAGAAAAATGTTGCGCTATCAATTACCTACCGTTTGGTGTGAAGCATTGTTTGCTCAGACCCGAAAAACGTGAGAAAATTGAGGTCAAACATGTCCCGGTCGCAAAATTTTCGCACTTTTCTCAGGTCAAATATTTCCAAGTCCGGTTTTCCACCTACTAGTACGAATTCGGACTTAAAAATTGGGTGTTTTAGAGTACTTTTAGACTGCTTTAAGAAATTTTTGTCAAATTTTCGTTTTCTGTAGAAAAAAAATTTTTTTTGGCCCCCTTTGCGCCCCACTATCTCGTCTGGAACCCCCCCCAACCCAGTTTTTTTTATTTCAGAAAAATGTTGCGCTATCAATTACCTACCGTTTGGTGTGAAGCATTGTTTGCTCAGACCCGAAAAACGTGAGAAAATTGAGGTCAAACATGTCCCGGTCGCAAAATTTTCGCACTTTTCTCAGGTCAAATATTTCCAAGTCCGGTTTTCCACCTACTAGTACGAATTCGGACTTAAAAATTGGGAGTTTTAGAGTACTTTTAGACTGCTTTAAGAAATTTTTGTCAAATTTTCGTTTTCAGAAAAAAAATTTTTTTTCGCCACCTTTGCGCCCCAGTAGCTCGTCTGGAACCGCCATAACAGGGTTGGGGGGTTCGAGACGAGCTAGGGGGCGCAAAGGGGCTAAAAAAATTTTCTTTCTGAAAACGTAAATTTGAGAAAAGTTTCTTAAAGCAGTCTAAAAGTACTCTAAAACCCCCAATTTTTAAGTCCGAATTCGTACTAGTGGGTGGAAAACCGGACTTGGAAATATTTGACCTGAGAAAAGTGCGAAAATTTTGCGACCGGGACATGTTTGACCTCAATTTTCTCACGTTTTTCGGGTCTGAGCAAACAATGCTTCACACCAAACGGTAGGTAATTGATAGCGCAACATTTTTCTGAAATAAAAAAAACTGCGTAGTGGGGTTCCAGACGAGCTAGGGGGGCGCAAAAGGGGCGAAAAAAAATTTTTTTTCTGAAAACGTAAATTTGAGAAAAGTTTTAAAGCTGTCCAAAAGTACTCTAAAACCCCCAATTTTTAAGTCCGAATTCGTACTAGTAGGTGGAAAACCGGACTTGGAAATATTTGACCTGAGAAAAGTGCGAAAATTTTGCGACCGGGACATGTTTGACCTCAATTTTCTCACGTTTTTCGGGTCTGAGCAAACAATGCTTCACACCAAACGGTAGGTAATTGATAGCGCAACATTTTTCTGAAATAAAAAAAACTGGGTAGGGGGGGTTCCAGACGAGCTAGGGGGGCGCAAAAGGGGCGAAAAAAAATTTTTTTTCTGAAAACGTAAATTTGAGAAAAGTTTCTTAAAGCAGTCCAAAAGTACTCTAAAACCCCCAATTTTTAAGTCCGAATTCGTACTAGTAGGTGGAAAACCGGACTTGGAAATATTTGACCTGAGAAAAGTGCGAAAATTTTGCGACCGGGACATGTTTGACCTCAATTTCCTCACGTTTTTCGGGTCTGAGCAAACAATGCTTCACACCAAACGGTAGGTAATTGATAGCGCAACATTTTTCTGAAATAAAAAAACTGGGTCGGGGGTTCCAGCCGAGCTAGGGGGCGCAAAGGGGGCGAAAAAAAAATTTTTTATCTGAAAAACGAAAATTTGACGAAAGTTTCTTAAAGCAGTCTAAAAGTACTCTAAAACCCCCAATTTTTAGGTCCGAATTCGTACTAGTAGGTGGAAAACCGGACTTGGAAATATTTGACCTGAGAAAAGTGCGAAAATTTTGCAACCGGGACATGTTTGACCTCAATTTCCTCACGTTTTTCGGGTCTGAGCAAACAATGCTTCACACCAAACGGTAGGTAATTGATAGCGCAACATTTTTCTGAAATAAAAAAAAACTGGGTAGGGGGGTTCCAGACGAGCTAGGAGGGCGCAAATGGGGCGAAAAAAAAATTTTTTTTCTGAAAACGAAAATTTGACGAAAGTTTCTTAAAGCAGTCTAAAAGTACTCTAAAACCCCCAATTTTTAGGTCCGAATTCGGAGTATGAAGCGAGAAATTCGAGTTTGAAATTTTGGTCCCATAGTTAAGCAGACCGATTTTCGGAAGGCTATATCTCAGGACAGGAGCGTCAGATCCACTAATCCTTTGCAGCTGAAAGATAACTCATAAGTATGTATTAGTGTGCCAACTTACAGCTCTCTAGCTCAAACTTTCAATTTTGGGGTCTGAATACTGAAACTCGATCGGTTCAGAGAACGACTCTTAAGAAAGAGTCGTTCTCTGCTCAGATCGCGTTTTGGTCCTATGCCCTATTCAGACCCAAAATTGAAACTTTTTAGCTAGAGAGCTGTGTTGGCACACTAATACATACTTATGAGCTATCTTTCAGCTGCAAAGGATTAGTGGATCTGACTCTCCTGTCCTGAGATATAGCCTTCCGAATAGGGATGCAAATGGTATCCGGTATTATTTGGTATTATTCGGTATTATTTGGTATTTTCTAGGTATTTGGTATTATTTGGTATTTGGTATTTTTTCATACCAAATAATACCAAATGATACCAAATACTTTAAATAACTAAACAGTTAGCTTTTAAGCGATAAATTCTGCATATTTTGCAACTGTATACCATGTCAGAGCTCTTCTGTTCAGAGTTTTCTCTTTATTTCTAATTTACTAAAAGTTTAACAATGCATATACGCAGAACAAGACGTCTCTTTACCGTTTCTGAGCAACAAAACAATAAAGAATTCTGACCAGTTTAGCTTATAACAAACAACCACTCATGGAAAATTCTCAAAAAGTGGGAGGGTGCCCCCATGAAACGACGCAAGGCGATTTTGGGGGAAGGGGGTCCGAAAAATCGGGATTTTGGTGCGACGTCGTTTATGGACGGCCCCTTTATCGAGACCGAGCGTAGACCGCAAACGTCACAACGTGCTTGCCCATTTCCCGAGTAAGTGAAAAACCATCAAATTCTGCTAGTTTTCTTTCTCGGCATGACTAGATTTCTTTTAGATGCAACAAAAACTCTTCCACTGAGGCAAAACTTACATATTTTTGCTGAAAAAACAAAAAGTATGACTTTGCGCTCATTCCAAACAGCTAGCGACCTGTTTATCAACTATTTGGAATTATTTGGTATTATTTGGTATAGAAAATACCATCTGCTATTTGGTATTTGGTATTTTTTATACCATTTGCAACCCTACTTCCGAAAATCGGTCCGCTTAACTATGGGACCAAAATTTCAAAGTCTAATTTCTCGCTTAGACTCGGAATTCGGACCTAAAAATTGGGGGTTTTGGAGTACTTTTAGACTGTTTTAAGAAACTTTTGTCAAATTTCATTTTTGAGGAAAAATTTTTTTTCGACCCCCTTTGTGCCCCCCTAGCTCGTCTGGAACCCCCAACCCCGTTTTTTTTATTTCAGAAAAATGTTGCGCTATCAATTATCTACCGTTTGGTGTGAAGCATTGTTTGTTCAGACCCGGAGAGCGAGAAAAATTGAGGTCAAACATGTCCCGGTCGCAAAATTTTCGCACTTTTCTCAGGTCAAATATTTCCAAGTCCGGTTTTCCACCTACTAGTACGAATTCGGACTTAAAAATTGGGGGTTTTAGAGTATTTTAGACTGCTTTAAGAAACTTTTGTCAAAACGAAACCGGCCAGTTGGGGTCTTTGTCCAACTTCTTTCAACGGTTGGGTGACGATAGCGTGTTGGCCGGACTCCACTCGGTTTAAGCAGCGTTTGGATTCGTGCCGGAGTCGTGGCAATCAATAAGGTGGAGGAAACAACACAACGGACGACGACGACGTTCGGCATTGTTCAATTGGCTACGAGTTTGCTGTTCCGAGTATTTAGCGGTTACATAAACACCTAGAACTTGCCTTCTTAGTTGAAGTCCTCGCTAAGTCTTTTTTTAGATAAGCAAAAATTGCTTGACCATTAGGAAAAGTAAAGAAAGTCCAAACAGTCGGACTGAGATCCAGGTATGGGCAAAGGGGGGGGGCTGAGGGGGTTGGCCCCCCATCAGGCTCTGATCTACCCCCCATCAGCCGGCTGCTACCCCCATCAGGAATTTTTGGGAAGAATTTTGTATAGAAAATTATGATAAAAATATGTCTGGAATAGGCGTAAATGAGCTCAGAATAGCTAATTTTAACTTATTTTAATGAAAAATAAGCCAAAAAACCCTGATTTTCGCCAAAAATCGGACTTTTTGGCTTACCACCCCCTCAGCCCCCCATCAGGCGCTCCTACCCCCCATCAGCCCCCCTCAGGAATTGAAAATTCTACCCCCCCCCCGTCAGCCGAAATGCTAGCCCATGTCTGCTGAGATCTAAGAGGATAAAGGATTTTTTTGGATTTCAAGTGTAATCCACTTACATGTAAACATGTAAAGTGTGTGTTGTGTGAGCACGGGCAGCAAAGCGAGGAAAGATCGATTGAAGATCACGCGCAATTAACAAAGTGGCAGCAGCGGGTGGTTTAAATTTGCCGCCGCACGCTGCGGCGCGGTTCAGAAAGAAGGGGACAGTGATTGGTCCCGTTCCCAAAGCACGTAATATCGGATTTGTTGCGTGAACATCTAAGATACCGTAACCAGCGCAAACTTTAAAATTCTAAAGGTGCTATTTTTCTAACATTGCTGTTGTTCAAAGAATTGTCTCAGGACCATTTCCGATTCGCAATAAGCACTTATTCAAGTCAAGGACCAATACCACTTTAGAATCAAGAAGTTTCGATGCCCATATCAGCTTGCCTGAGGGTAGTTGGAAAATATCTTCACAGTACAGCTACGTTTAACCCCACCCATTTCCGTCCTAGGCGAACAGTTTACATCTGCCGGACATTTTTCTCGGTAAGTAAAACAACGATAAGATGAACGAAACAGTGCCACACTTTGACGACGAAATCGGTGTCACTCACAATTATGCTGCGACGGTGACCAGCAGGCCTAACAATCGGTAACAAGGTAAAGTGGTTTACTTCACAGGTTAAGGATTCCTTAAAGATAGGGGTTTTCTTAGACTATTGCCCCTGTTTAGTGCCTATGTTTTTTAGAGATGACATATTTGTTTTGATTTCTCCTTAACGTTAGAAGCTAAAGAGCGTTCAGATAAAACTTTGCGTTGTTCATGCATGCACATCTCTAGTTTATCATGACCAGAACAATTACACCAATTTTAAAAATGCAGGTCACCGGGGGCGGTGGTATGTCCACCAGACCAGGAGTTGAACGGTCCAGTCCGTCTTCAGCGCATCTCTACATAAGTTGTACTGCCGTTTTTCTTGATTTGAATTGCACCACATCTGGTCTATAAAATGAAAATCTAACATCTCATTAAGATAATCTCATCTCATTGAAGAAAGTAACATTCTGCTTCTCCAACAACGAATGAAATAAGGAACTGATAACCCTTGACGTCGTTGACACCTGGCATGCCGATCGCATCCTCTCGACCTCAATCAACTTCTTCTTTTATTCAGCAGATTGCCTTGGCAATACAGCGTCCTCAGGAGGACATACAAAGTACGCCAATTTTCGTCGATTCCGTTCTTGTAGTCGATTCTTGTAGTCCCCCATCCGTTGAAACAAAATCAATCCCGGGCGGGCGCGCCGTTGCTGTATCGCGTGTGCAAGTCCAGACAGGACTCTATAGTGTAGGTATGAGTGAGTCATTGTTGCCTTGCAGTTATTATTTATCAATTCATGCATTTCCGCGTCTTTATGTTTGTTTTAAACGATTTTGGGGAACTCATTGATAACATAAAAAGTGCTGGAAACAAGTGATTACAGAGCCCAGAAAGACAGAGAAAATTTGACTCAATTGAAAGTAGCGGAAAGTAGGCAAAATTTACAGCCCAGCCCATTCCCTAATTTACTGTGTGCGTGATTGCAGATAATTTTGCAGCGTTCCAACAGCGATCAGTTGTCAAAAACAGCACAACGACGTTTTCAATAAAATAAAACTGGCCTTAAAGCCTTAAGAGCGAATGTCAGAGTGTTACTTTACCATGGAGACACAGATATGGCTTGTAATTTTCCTTCTGGGTCAAAAATTTGTCAATCAGCTTAACTTGTCAGTACGTACGTACGGTTCGACTGATCTGTGACTAAAACTGATCTGTCGTTGTTACAGTGACTTCTGTTAGATTGAGAAAGCGACGCGTCCATGGTTGGTGAACAATCAAATTGCAGTATTTGTCACTCGGTCGGTATAGAGGATTAAATTTCGCAACTATCGTTCGTAGTAAGGTGACATCGGTTTTCAGACATCCATAACTCAAATGTTTATTTAGGTGCGAGACGCATGGCCTGGAAGGCCGAACAGAATTATCACCTCATCGACCGTTTCTTTAAAAATGAAAACGATTGATACGGGTATTGATTTAGGCTACCAATTAATGTCAATCAAACTTGGTGCTAGTTCCGAGGCCCTTGCGCCAAATAAAGAAGTCGAATTTCGAGAACGGCATTTCACTGGCTTCCTTGGTTGTGTCAACTTGCCCTGATAATGCAATGCACAAAGTAACATTGTAGTTTTGACAAAATAGCGATAGAAATTCGTGCATAAACCTACCTCCACCTATCAACGGCGTAATCATGCCGCCGGGAAATGCAACTGGACGGGCATTTGAACACACCGGAGAGTAGAAGACAGACAAGAGAAGCAGAAAAAGAATGGTCATGATTCTAGGCAGCAGTGAACAGGAACACTCTTAAATGCGCACTGTTAGGGTGCTAAAGCGAAAACCATTTTAATCATCATATCGCTAACGAACGCTGAAGGTTCATAATACACCATAGATGCCCAAAATACCGGCTTTATCTGACGGCTGACTGTATAGGCAGCTGACGACAGTAAAAAAACTGACAATTAGATGCCGGTCTTGCGGCGGTTCGGAGGAAATAATTACGGCTGATGGAGAGGGAGTGGACCGAAAACTGCTGCAATGAGGCTGCACAAAATCAAAGACGGCCTATTCGAAAGCCATACAAGCACGTGAACTATCAGAAAATGATGAATAGTGATTCCAAAACGGTGCCACTACAAACCTCGTAAATGGAACATCGACCGTCCGATCATTTTGTCATGTAGGAAATTAGAATAGCGCGGGAATGGTGCGGCATGGGGTCTGAGGGCAGTGGCGTTTCTGCGCCTCCACAACAGCTTGACACAGAGGGTCAAAGGAAGGAGGGGTGAAACCCAAGAGCCGATGTACCCAAGAGATAGCGTATAAATGACGCGCAAGAGAGCCAGACTGAAGGCCTCCTCGGGCAAGAGAGGACAAGAAAAGTGCAACAGGCAAAGCAACGGCAGGCAATACAGGAAGTTGATAGGAAAGCGCAAAATCACGGAAAGCACGAAATGCATGATGGTAGCAACGTAAAGTAGTAGGTGCCCGACTCTTCGTTACAGCAGCCCAGAGAAGAGATGTGGCGCCATAGACTGCAGAGAAGGAGGAATGGTGTGGAACAGGAACAAGGTGTAAAACTCTGAAAAGAAAGTACATATTCATATAAGATGGGAGGGTGGGTGGAAAAAGCTAATACACACAAGCGATTAGCAAGGAGGCAAACGGCCTGAATGAATCGCCGGCGCTTAAGCGGCCGGCAGCAAAGCCCGCCTCCCACACCTGATTGGACGGGGATGGCAATTATTGATTCCATTCTACCTCCGGTAAACTACGGTAGAATACCAATAATTGCAACCCCGCCAATCAATCTGAAAACAAAGTTAATATTGAACACGACGAGCCAGAAAATCGCCGCGAAACCGCACAGGGTGAA
Organism: Sabatieria punctata; assembly: GCA_030248155.1. Taxonomy (NCBI): domain Eukaryota; kingdom Metazoa; phylum Nematoda; class Chromadorea; order Araeolaimida; family Comesomatidae; genus Sabatieria; species Sabatieria punctata. Next base: position 55,584 of record JASANB010000026.1, on the reverse strand, counting down.
AAATGGAGTCAGGGCAAGGTACCGGAACAAGAAATCGAGCAGCGTTAGGAAGTCAGTGGCGTATCCAGGGGGTGTAGGGTGGGTACACCCCCCTTTGCGGTGGAGGTAGGAAGAGAAAGTCTGTCAAAAATAAGCGAAACTAATGAATTATGTACAAAAAACTGTCTATTTTGTGCTCAGAATGCCTTTTAAAAGCGTTTTTGACGGCTAAATTTTCAAAATTTTCTCGCCCTGGTCGGGCAGGAGCCCAACCAGGCCACTTTAAACTACTAAAACTTGTATTTTCTGTTAATTTTACGCCCTGAATGTGTTTTAAACGCGTTTTTGAAGGCAAATTTTGCAAAATTTTCTTACCCGGGTTGGGCAGCGGCCCAACCAGGCACTTCTCAAAATTTTACACTCCCCTTTCCGAAATCCTGGATACGCCACTGTAGGAAGTAGCATCTGAACAAGAATAAAAGATGCCAGACGGCCAAGGGGATAGAGAAGAGGCCAAAAGGGTTGGGAAGGCCAATAGGGAATGAGTAGGGTGCCCTTAGCTTTGCAGCCTATCAGATGCTGTATAACCTGGGGACCAGCGCAGCGAGGCGGGGGAATCAGCCAGTTACAATCAGAATCCCATTGGAATGTGAACGCGTCAACACCCGCTGATCCGATGCAGGCCTATTTAGAGTTAAAGCGTGAAACTAGGGTGGGTCCGATCAGAGCTAAATCGATCAAAGGTAAAGGGGCCCCACGGAACACTCAGATGGCGGAAGAGCTGGGGGTGAATCATCTCCGTCAATAACGGGACGAAGCGCATCTGCACATTGATTAAGAGGTCGGGGTACCCAAATGACTAGTAGTGCAATTTGATGATACCGGGCTACCTGTTAAAGCGCGCAGAGCAAGGGTCTGCAATTCGGGGTTCATACTGCCTTTCCGCTTAATGGCTTCAACGCCCTAGTTATCTGTGGCCCATAAAATAGATTGGTGGGACAGACGGGACGCAAAGCACAGCAGGCGCAGGCCGTAATACAGAGCCTTGAGCTCTCGAAAAGTGGAGCTCTTAGAATGGTCAGTAAGTGACCAAGCGCAGCAATCGGCTGCTTCTGGCCAGGAAGGGCCTTCTTTGATTGGCTAACTGAGTTAAGGTATTAGTGAGAGGGATGGGAGGGTCAAAATCAACCGTAAGCTGTGGGGAGAAGAGAGATCTGGTCAAAGAAGGATGAGCAAAGGCCGGTAAACTGCAAGCTTCGCTGTCAGCCGGTGCACAAACGCACCCCCACCAGACGCACTAGTGTCAGAGAATCCCATCAGTGTGGGAGAAACGTTCGCAAGACTGCGACTCGAGGACAGGCTATACGGAGTACCAAAATGACACACCAGACTTAATCAATCTAGCTATAAGAAGCGAGCTTTTTGAACTGCTGCAATTGGAACCGGGCATGTTCGTAGCTGTCCTCGTTACCCGAGAAACGGAAGGCGGGCAGCTCAGACGTTGATTTGAATTTGTCAAGCAGCCGCTCACATTCGCGAAACAGCTCCGGGAGCTCGGAAGGTGGTTGGGACTGTCGGTCAGGCGAATCGGCTTTAGCAAAGAGTGTGTCGGTTTCTGCCGAAGGGTTTGCGTTAGCGTCGCGGGTGGCAGCACAAGCTCGCGTTCCAACGCTTCTGCCCGAGCCTGTTGGGCGGCAAGTTCGTCACGCAAGGCTTGCACTTCTGAGATGGGTGAGGCAGTAGTCTGCGGACAGGATGTTTCCCCATGTTCAGCCATTTAGGGCCTGAAATGAACAGGTACGCAAAACCTAATACACACAAGCGATTAGAAAGGAGGCAAAAGGCCTGAATGAATCGCCGGCGCATGAACGGCCGGCCAGGCGGGCTGCAAAGCCCGCCTCCCACACCTGATTGGACGGGGATGGCAATTTGATTCTATTAGCGCACGAACGCACAGATCTCTACGCGAAAGTTCAGTTTTCAAAATTGAATAGGTACAAGCAATTCTTGGTATAAGGAACGAGACTCGATCGAATCAGAGACTGACTTTTAAACTGTCAGCTTTGTTGTTAGGGGAGCAGAGGAAAATTTATTATTAGCATTACAAGTACAAATTAGCATTACAAGCGAACGTTGCGCAGATTAGGTTGGACAACAATACAGAGCTCGGGCCCTTCTACAACTTTGGTCACGACCACGAGGCCCAAAGCGCTCTGATGCGCCGGTAACAAGTTATTCGAAAAAACCAGAAGTTCATTGAGTTTTGACATGTACTTTAGTGCAATGCAAACGAGCAACTATGAAGTACTTTACTTTCATTAAAAAAGCACGGAAGACACATCGCCAAATTGACATATCGCGCGCCTGTATTATGTATAGTAGTGCAAAATATAAATATACAGCTATCACAGTTTAGATTTACGAAATTTCCCAATTTTGAGTGTGCCGTACTCTACGATAAGTTTACAAGGCGGAGGTAGCGATCCTAAATGGCACCGCTTGTCTTCCACTACACACCTGTAAAACAACAAGCAGTGTCCCGCATGTTTCGTTGTTTGCTTGTCTGTCTGAGACAAAGTTAATTTATTTTTGAGATTACATGCAAGAACAATCAATAAACAAAACCAGTAGAAACAGAGAGACGGGTCAGTCAGTAGCAGGAGATGAAAGTGAGGGTGGCGGTGAGAGCAGCGATCAGCAGGCCGGTGGTCAGTTGGATCTTGGGCGCCGAATTGCAGTTGTCCGTCGAGCAGCAGCAGAAGCTGCCTCCTTTGCCGTCCTTGCACCCTTCTTCCGTACAGTCACCACCGCAGGCGGCATTGGCTCCAGTAATAAGGTCGATTTTCTCGCAAAACTTGACACTGCTGATGCACTCTGTTGTCACGGCAAGACCCAAGGCACCCTCGTAACAGCTGATAGAGGTTGTGCGCCACACCAGCACCGCGGCCAAGAACATGCGCAGACACAGACGCGCACCCAACATAAGCACTGACTAGTAAAACAACAAACAATGACTGCAGATTACCGTTGTCAAGTAAATTAGTTTAGTAATTTACTTGCTTTTTAATTTACTTGCACCTCCACAGAATAATTTTCTTGCTTTTTAATTTACTTGCACTGATTTACCAACAATTTAATTTGATTTTAATTTACTTTCAACTTCTAATTAAATTCTAATTTACTTTTCTATGCAAAACATTGCAGAAAATACCCCAAAATCACCAAATATCTGAGTATGGATTTCTAGTGAACTGAAGGCATTGTGAATCTAACTCCATCCTTTCGTTAAGCTTTTCAAATGGTGTCATTTTTATGTTAAAATCAGTTGTTCAGAAACGCTTTTTACTTGTTTTCTCTAGGACCAACAGATGAAAAGCTTTAGATAACACTGGGATGGACAGACCGGAATTTGTTGAAACAAGGGGGTTTTCATGCATCAGTGGTTGCACCAAAACTGTAGCTTGACATGCTATACGTACAGTAGTATAGGATTATAATTAAGATTTCTGAGAAACATGTTTGACAGTTGTGAAATCACCAAATCACCATTTTGGATTTATCAATCAAGCAAGCATCTACAGTAACCTCTATAGGTATTAGCCCTGACCAATTACGATATACGTAATAGAAATCAGCAGGTTTTAGTTCATAACTTCAGGGCGGTAAAATGTCTAATCTATTTTGCAGACTACAGTGTATTAGTGAGCCTTGCCAGTTTGCCAAATTCTACCCACCTAGAATATGGCTTGAGTGAGATTCCTTATTTGTTTTAGTTAGCACAGGTCATGGAAGGACACAGTCCTAAGAAATACAATGTATCAAAAAATTTCGGAGCAAATTGTGAGTTGAATCGTATCCGCTGCATTGTAGCTGGGTTTCCAACAGTGTGAGCATATGTACTGTACATTCTGCGGTTAAATAGGCAGACAGAAAAGACACAGAATCACACAAAGTAATACGCGAGAGCCAAAACTACCACAGATCGAATGGTCAATGAAGCAAATTAGAAGTAAATTAGTAGTAAATTGAAAGTAAATTTTTCGGGCTTTTCAATCTAATTTAATTTACCTTTTACTTGCTTCGACATTTTCCTCAGCGATTTAATTTTATTTTAATTTACTTGCCATTTAATTTACTCTTCGGGAGTAAATTATTTTCGAATTTAATTTAATTTTAATTTTAATTTACTTGACAACGGTACTGCAGATCAGTGACTCCCTCTTTTATAGTTGTTATGGTTTCCACTGGAATGTTGGAAATCGCTGCTGCAATTTACAATAAAAACTATTATTGCTGCAGATTCGTGTCCAGAGGGGGAGAGGGGTAGGTTGAAATGCGACAATAGACGACGCACCAGAAGGGGGAGGGGTGCCCAAGAAACGACGCAAGGCGATTTTGGGGGCAGGGGGTCCGAGAAATCGGGATTTTGGAACGACGTCGTTTATAGGCGGCCCCATACGGACGTTCCGACGATATATAGTATCAAAACTTGTCGATATTCGACATCGATGCCATCATTTTGAGTTCAATATCCTATCGACATGGATGTCGATATTTCAAATTCAGTCAAAAAACGTCAATGTCAACTTCGAGTTGAGAGTTTATTTTCATCTGAGCTGCAAAATCCACCAACAAGCCAGATTTGTCTGTTATGATTGAGATTTGAGAGTCAGAAATACAAGTACAAATAACGTGAAGAATGGGACATACATTGTATCAGTACCGTTGTCAAGTAAATTAAAATTATAATCAAATTAAATTCGGAAATAATTTACTTACGAAGAGTAAATTAAATGGCAAGTAAATTAAAATAAAATTAAATCTCTGACAAAAATGACGAAGCAAGTAAAAAGTAAACAAATTAGATTGAAAAGGCGGAAAATTTTACTTTCAATTTACTTCTAATTTACTTCTAATTTGCTTCACTGACCATTCGATCGGTGGTTGCTGTCGGCTCTCGCAAGCTACGTACTTGCTGTTATTCTGTGCTCATTCTGTCTGTCTATTTGACTGTACCACATATGCTCTCCCTATTGAAAACTCATCTACTGTGCTGCAGATACCATACAACTCATAGTTTGGTTCTGAAATTTTGTGATATTCCTGATCTATCCTTGACCTGTCCAACCAAACAAGATAGTAAATTTGAAATCATATTCTCGGCGAGTAGCATTAGGAACTGAACTAGCGAGACATTTCACCAAAAGTCTGTAAAATATGAGAATAGACATTTTCGCCCCTTAACTTAGTTATAAACAAGACGGTTCTTCAAAATGAGTGTATAAAACTTTAGATAGTTTGATCGTTTTGAAGATCCTCTGAGTTTTAGAGGCAGAGACAGATTTTTTTTGGAAATTTTTTTGCACAATTAGACCGGCAGCAGCCGCGTCGTTGGCTCAGTGGGTAGCTCGCTGCCTCTGAGTCACGGCGGCCCCTGCATCCCTAGCGGTTGTAGTGGTTCATCCTCTCGGCGCGGCAAGTTTCTTGCTGCAAAGAGTTGGTCGTCGGCACAACGCTCCACCCAGGTACCGTTGTCAAGTAAATTAGCTGAGGAATTTACTTGCTTTTTAATTTACTTGTACCTCCACAAAATAATTTACTTACTTTTTAATTTACTTGCCCCAGTTTACCAACAATTTAATTTGATTTTAATTTACTTTCAACTTTTAATTAAATTCAAATTTACTTTTCCATACAAAAAGTTATGGAAAAGACCCTAAAATGGTTGAATATCTGAGTACCGATTTCCGCCAAACTGCAAACACTAATGAAATCTAACTCCATCGTTTTGTTAACCTCTTCCAAACCAGAAACAGTACAGGAACAGCAGACGAAAAGCTAATAGATACCTAATGCTCTTAATGACAGGTTTCATTTTTATAAAACAAACGTGCTTTCACGCATCGGTGGTTACTTGAAACTGTAGTTTCTTGTACTGTACTGTACGTACACTAGTGCAGGATTTGAAGCGAGATTTTTGAGAAACAAGTTTTTGCAGTAGAGAAACCAGCAAATCATCAGTTTTCGTTTCTGCAACCAGCACGTACATACATACAGTAAGGTGTATAGGTATAAGTTCTCCTGACCAATCACTACATTGTATGCAGAGGGAAATCCGTTGATTTGTTTATAACTAAATTAAGTCTATTCTCATATTTTACAGACTTTTGGTGAAAATGTCTCGCTAGTTCAGTTCCTAATGCTACTCGCCGAGAATATGATTTCAAATTTACTATTTTGTTTGGTTGCACAGGTCAAGGATAGATCAGGAATATCACAAAATTTCAGAATCAAACTGTGAGTTGTATGGTATCTGCAGCACACTAAATGAGTTTTCAGCAGGGAGAGCATATGTGGTGTGGTGCCGTCAAATAGTCAGACAGAAAGAGCACAGAATAACAGCAAGTAGCTTGCGAGAGCCGACAACAACCACAGATCGAATGGTCAGTGAAGCAAATTAGAAGTAAATTAGAAGTAAATTGAAAGTAAAATTTTCGGCCTTTTCAATCTAATTTAATTTACTTTTTACTTGCTTCGTCATTTTTGTCAGAGATTTAATTTTATTTTAATTTACTTGCCATTTAATTTACTCTTCGTAAGTAAATTATTTTCGAATTTAATTTGATTTTAATTTTAATTTACTTGACAACGGTACACCCAGGCCACCGAAAACTGGTTACAGTGAGTAGGTAAAATGGGAACCAACTGGATCTGCCGTTGCACCGAAAGCCGCTCCAAAAAGCATGCCGCGTTGGAGGGAAGATCAACGACGTCAGGAGCTGTCTGAGAGAGCAGCAATAAGGCTGATACCGGTTTAGTGCCACTGGCCGGGGCGGCCGTTGGTAGCTGTCAGCACCATGACGTCACCACGCCAGGCACTCTCTTAGTACCTGGCGCCCAACAGCATGGCTTGAGTGGCTTGGCAGTGAAAGAAGGGCAAACGTCCGAGATGACGAATCACGGGGAAGCGAAATGGACCTCGAGTCTGATCGCAGGCCGTAAGGCCCCCGCACATCGGATCGGATAGACCGGCAGCAGAGGAAAACGTCAGTAAACTTATATTTGAAGAAAGTGATTAGTGCAATTCTTTCAGATGCAGTTTTCTCTTTCAAGCAAGTCTTGCTGACAGTAAGCTCTTCAGATAATTCTTTCAGATGATTCTCTTGCTTCTGTGTACTGTACTGTGGCCCCTTCCATTCCAAAGAATTCTGACACACGTTAGGCAAATTATTAAAAAAACTGCTTTCCATTCTAAAAGAATTCTACAAGTACAAAGTTTTATCGCCCGAGTAACACAAAGCCGTCGGAACGAGAGGCCACGAGTCGCCATATTTGACATATTACGTAGCCTAACTAAATAACAAATGCTGCGGCAAATGTTGCGTTTTTACCAAGGCCGTAAGCTTGTCCAAAGACTTAGCATTCACAACTTCATTAGGCAGTTGATTCCAGAACTTTACCACCTTATGAGTGAAAAAGTTTAGTCTACAATTTAGATGTTTTTTAGAAATAGGGATAGCTAGCTTACAATCGTTTCCTCTGGTTCTGGTCATCTTTGACCTCTCAAAAAAATTTGAAAATTCTACATCTACAAGGCCGTAAAAAATGCGGTATACATAGACCTAATTCGTAGTACTACAAACTACTACTACAAACTACATATTTTCGGCGATTATGACGTCATCAAGACTGCAAATTAACTAAGACTACATATTATTTTGGCTGACTACAAATTGACTACAAACTACTTTTTCATAATTTGCGAATTTGTAGTCAATTTGTAGTTATTTTTCTTGGAAATTTTCCGATGTTTTAATGTAATTTTATATAAATTGAGTCATTAATCAGCTTTTGAGCTGTCTTGAGCTTATGATAAGCTTACAAACCATTGAAAGCATACCAAGACCGAAGCAATTTTTTATGTAAAGTGTTTGAAAGATCGCTTTTACAATTTTCCCGCTTTTTACCCTTATAAATTTTCAAAGAAAGGTGACCACATGATTGATTGACTTTTGCATATTCGTTGGTCTTTTTCTTCTCTTAGTTTCTAAGCAATCCTCATTCTATTTTTAGAAAATACCAAATGTTCAGCATTGGAATTCTATTAAGCATTGAATTCCGTCTGTTTTGCTTCCAGAAATATCTATTAGAAAAGGCGATTTTGTCACAAAGAAACAATTAACAGGCTACCGGTTACTACTTTTGCAAAGCATTTCTATAACTGATTATTCAATTGGCAAAAATTGGCAGTAATATTGAATTTCTGACTTTTTGGTAACGTGACTACAAATTGACTACAAACTAAGACTACAAATTATTTTCGCGAAAAGTTTTAACTACAAACTAAGACTACAAATTGAAATTCGCTGAGGAAATAGGTCTAGGTATTGAAGAGTTTGATAGTTTGTGTGAGTGTTGTTGTGTAGAGAAGATAGAAGTAGGGAGCAGAAGGAAGGAAGAAGAAGAGGAAGAGAAAGAAGTTATGTGGATGAAGAGGAGGAGAGTAAGAAGGAAGAAAGAAGGGAGAGAAAGAGAAGGAAGAGAAAGGATGTTTGGAGGAAGAAGGATGAAGAGGAAAAAGAAGGTGAAGAAGATGAGGAAAGTGCTGAGAGGGGAGAGAGTGACGAGAAAGAAAGTGATGTGGATTTTGAGAAGTAAGAGGATGATAAAGAGAAGAAGGATGGTGAGGAAGAAGTTGAGAGTGAAGAGAATGAAGAGAAGGAGAGTTGGGAGGAGAAGAAGAAAGAGAGTGAGAAGAAGATGGAGGATGATGAATCGTTCTGGTTTGTTGGACAAGAGATGGCAGTTTGTTTTACCGATGACAAGGCAACAGGTGCAAGCGAAGGCAGAGCAAGGCCGAAACGTGGCGCGCAAGAGATCCCATCAATGTGGTGTCAGTGCAGGGCAGCTTGCTGCTGAAGATGCCGAGTCAACAGAGGCGGTGCAGCTCCCATAGTTCGTCTCTCCGATTGTCAGGCACAGCGGCGGCCAGTCGACACTCGTTGAAAGGGGAGTGATGAAGAGTTTGATAGTTTGTGTGAGTGTTGTTGTGTGTTTCTTCCTGTGCGGTTGTTGTGTTTGATTCAGTGAGTGCGCGTGTGTGTGTGTTGTGTTGTGCAACTCTACTAGTAAAGACTCCTCAACTTCGTTTCATTATACATACTGTAGATCTATCACAAATCGTCGGTATTCTAATGTTTCAAGATCCAGAAGACGCACTCTGTTCAAGTACTCGCCATAGAGTCTATCCATCCATCCCCGTCAAACTTCGTGTAAAAGATCGTTGGACACTCTCTAATAGTCGTATATCCTTATACTTATATGGGTTCCAAACTGGAGAAGCATACTCGAGCTTAGGTAGGACTGGTGTTTGTTATGACTACTAGTCAAAGTCAAAGTCATAGTTAATACTTTTGTGGTATTGCAGTCAAACGGACAGGTAGTCAAAGTCAAAGTTTGACTACTTTCGTTACCATAAATACGTAGTCAAACGAAGACCAGGTAGTCAAACCGTTTGACTATGACTACATTTTGTTATAAGAGGCAGGCTTGTCAAACCTATTTTAACCCTTTTTGCTTGTTACAACAACAAAAATATATTACAAACTTGAAACATTTTTAAGCATTACATAACACCAAACGAAGTTTTCTCTACAATTGTGAAACAATAAATAAAGGGAAGAGTCAGTCAGTGAATCTTTGCTGGATGCAAGTTCTGCAGTTCCACCAAATCTGGATTAAAATTATGGCATACAGTAGAATACACTTTTAGTAGAGAAAAGTAAAAAAGTCAAAAATATTCTTGGCTTCACACACAAACGGCGTTCTATTCTATTTTACGGTGCTTTTTTGCCCAGCATGTTGTTCTTGTTTTGCAATGATAATTTTTGGAGAGAAAAGAACGATTCTGTGATACTTTTTAGGAGTTAACGACTGCTTATTTCAGGTTAAACGATTTAATTGATTTAGTCACAAGCTTTTCAGTCTGACGTTTGGTTACTGAAACAAGATAAATGGCTGAAAATGTCAATTTGGCTCTGTTTCTAAAAGTAGTCAAAGTAGTCAAACCAGTGCTCATCATAGTCAAATGGTTTGACTACAATATAGTCAAATTTGACTACTTGGGTATTGTACTCAAACCAGCGGTAGTCATAGTCATAGTCAAACGGAAATTTTGGTATTGTAACAACACTAGGTAGGACGAACAAATGCCTTAAAAAGTTTTAGCAAAAAGTTGGGATTTTTACTTGTAAAGGCTCTATGAATAAGATTTGCGCGTTTACCGGCCTCTCTGGCAATTTTTATACAATGAGAGGAAAAAGACACGTACGAAAAGCGGTCTAGCCCTACTAGAACTCCTAAATCTCGTATTTCGGAAACTGTCTGTATTTGCGTCCCTTCGACTAAGTAATCTAACTTAGGATTTGAAAAACCAATATGCAATACTGCACATTTATGTAGTGCTAATGTCAACTTAACAGAAGAGTACCAATCGATTACTTTTTTGATAGCCTTTTCAAAATCAGTTATATCGTACCCCGTTTTAGGAAACCCCATATACACCTTACAATCGTCAGCGAACATTTTTATGTTCACCGTGCTGTCTTGAAATAAGAACGGCAGGTCATTCATGTAAAGTAAAAACAGAATAGGTCCGAGACAAGACCCCTGCGGAACCCCAGATTTTACCTCTGCCACCGAGGAGCGAGTGCCATCGATAACTACGCATTGCTTCCTGTTTGAAAGGAAAAGAAAGAAAGTTTGAAAGTGTTTTACTAATAGATAGGCTTGGGTTATAAAATAGCTATTATATGGCTAACTCAATGCCTTTTCCTTGACTCATATCGCTCTTATCGTCACTTTGTACTTCTATGCTACTGTACATGTGTATGTCTGGGAATAAACTTACTTACTTAAAAAACTTACTTACTTACTTAAGAAAGCCTGTAAGTAGAAATGAATTCTGGCACCCTTTAGGCAAATTCTTTAAGAAAAGCAACTTTCCCTTCCAATCCGAACAATTCTGCCACTCTTTAGGCAAATCTTTGAAAGCAGCTTTACCTTCCAAGGAATTCTGACATTACTTTGGGAAATCTCTGAAAAACAAGAATTTTCCCTTCCAATCCAAAGAATTCTGGCACTCTTTTGGCAAGTCTTTCAAAAAGCAGCTTTCGCTTCCGAAGACTTCTGGCACTCTTTAGGCAAATCGTTCAAAATGCATCTTTCGCTTCCAAAGAATCCTGACACGATTTGGGCAAATCTTTCAAAGCAGTTTTCCTTTCCAAAGAATTTTGGCACACTTTAGGCAAATCTTTCAAAGCAGCATTCCCTTCGAAGGCATTCTGACATTGCTTTGGGTTATCTTTCAAAAACACGAATTTTCAACTCCCTTCCAAAGAATTCTACAGTCTTCAGGCAAATCTTTCAAAAAGTAACCTTCTCTTCCAAAGAATTCTACATTCTTCAGGCAAATCTTTCAAAAAGCAGCTTTCCCTTCGAAAGAATTCTGACATTCTTTTTGGGAAATCTTTCAAAAACAGGAATTTTCCCTTCCAGCTTTCAGTTGCAATTCACAGTAAACTGTTGTCAGTTTTCGAGCCACGGAACCAGCAGGACTTGGAATTTTCGGGCCAAACTTTCGCAATAGGCACTCAGTTATGTTTTTAATAAATCCTGAAAGTCTGAGCCAAATTGATAGAGAAATGACTGAGAACGAAGCGTTCGAGTAAACTCTCCTTCCTGCTGGCATACATGTCGCTGGGTTTTTCCGTGGGGGGGGACCTTTTTGAAATCCCAAATAGGGTTTTGGGACCAAGTCCAAAGTGGGTTTTGCGACCTTTTTTTGGGGTCCAAAGGTGGGTTTTGTCGACCTTTTTTTGGGGTAAAAAGTGGGTTTTGTCGACCTTTTTTAGGGATTCTGGGGCGAAAAATGGCTTCAAAACCCTATTTGGACCGAAAAAAAGCCTTTAAAACCCTGTTTTTGCATTAAAAATGCCTTAAAAACCCTGTTCCGGTTGAAAAAAATGCCTTAAAAACCGAATATTGAAGCAACGAATGTAATAAAAAGCTGTTTTGCGCTCAAAATACGTATTGAATATGAGTTTCAGCGATAAAATACTGTTTGAAATGCGTTATATTGACTAAAAATAGTTCACAGAACCCTAATTTCGATTCTGAGGCACGCGCAAAACCCTGTTTTGACTTATAAGATTACTAAAAAACCCTATTTAGTGATTTGAATGCAGTTCTTAAACCCTGTTTAGGGTTTCTAATCAACCTAAAAACCCTCTCTAGGCTTTCTAGCCAGTGCTAAAACCCTGTTTAGAGTTTCAAAGTAACCTAAAAACCCTAATCAGGCTTTGAAAGTAACCTGAAAACCCTAATCAGGTTTGAAAGTAACCTAAAAACCCTAATTAGGGTTTCAAAGTAACCTGAAAACCCTGTTTAGGGTTTCAAAGTAGCCTAAAAACCCCAATCAGGGTTTAAAAGTAACCTGAAAACCCTGTTTAGGGTTTCAAAGTAGCCTAAAAACCCTAATCAAGGTTTGAAAGTAACCTGAAAACCCTAATCCGGGTTTAAAAGTAACCTGAAAACCCTGTTTAGGGTTTCAGAGTAGCCTAAAAACCCTAATCAGGGTTTGAAAGTAACATGAAAACCCTAATCAGGGTTTAAAAGTAGCCTAAAAACCCTAATCAAGGTTTAAAAGTAACCTGAAAACCCTAATCAGGGTTTCAAAGTAACCTGGAAACCCTGTTTAGGGTTTTAAAGTAGCCTAAAAACCCTAATCAGGGTTTGAAAGTAACCTGAAAACCCTGTTTAGGGTTTCAAAGTAGCCTAAAAACCCTAATCAGGGTTTGAAAGTAACCTGAAAACCCTAATCAGGGTTTAAAAGTAACCTGAAAACCCTAATCAGGGTTTAAAAGTAACCTGAAAACCCTAATCAGGGTTTCAAAGTAACCTGGAAACCCTGTTTAGGGTTTTAAAGTAGCCTAAAAACCCTAATCAGGGTTTGAAAGTAACCTGAAAACCCTGTTTAGGGTTTCAAAGTAGCCTAAAAACCCTAATCAGGGTTTGAAAGTAACCTGAAAACCCTGTTTAGGGTTTCAAAGTAGCCTAAAAACCCTAATCAGGGTTTGAAAGTAACCTGAAAACCCTAATCAGGGTTTAAAAGTAACCTGAAAACCCTAATCAGGGTTTAAAAGTAACCTGAAAACCCTAATCAGGGTTTCAAAGTAACCTGGAAACCCTGTTTAGGGTTTTAAAGTAGCCTAAAAACCCTAATCATGGTTTAAAAGTAACCTGAAAACCCTAATCAGGGTTTAAAAGTAACCTGAAAACCCTAATCAGGGTTTAAAAGTAACCTGAAAACCCTGTTTAGGGTTTCAAAGCAGCTTAAAAACCCTAATCATGGTTTAAAAGTAACCTGAAAACCCTGTTTAGGGTTTCTAAGCAGTCTAAAAACCCTAATCAGGGTATGAAAGTAACCTGAAAACCCTAATCAGGGTTTGTAAGCAGTCTAAAAACCCTATTTAGGATTTCCAACCCTTACAAAACCCTGTTTTGGGTTGTATGGCAGCCGAAAACCCAATTTTGTGCTGCAGAATGTATTGTCTGGGCTAAAATTTTCTTTACTTTGGAATCCAAAAGTGGGTTTTCAGGTCCCCCCCCCAAAATCCGCTGGGGGGGACTTTTGCCGAAAAATCGGGCTTGGGGGGGGCCGGCCCCCCCTTTACCCCCCAACGACATGTATGTGCTGGAGTGACTAAAGGCTAGTTGTTGTTGTTGTTGTTGTTGTTTTCGTTTTCGTTGTTGTTGTTGTTGTTTTTGTTTTCGTTTTTGTTTTCTTATAGGTACAGTACAATGTGTACGATCTCTACCTACACTACACGAGCAAGTACTTATACCAGCAGGCTGGCGGCCAATCGTATCGGACTTGGGCTGTTGTGACTTTGTCCATCAATTCAGGATACGAGAGTTGGTGCGTACATAGTTGTTGCAATACTATGGTAATAAAAATCAGTTGCTATCTCTCCACTTTCATATAAATGGCCATATTTCTAGAATACCAGGCCTCGATACCGTACAATAATTGAGTTGAGATCGCACAGCCACCCACATGAGCAGCACACAAGATCGGTACACCCTATCAAGCACATGACTAGGTTAGGTGTTCCACTGCTAAATTGGCGGCACAGATCTGCGATAGCCTGTTTGGCCTGTGGTGCGTGCGAGTGCGACAGGTTTTGCTTCTGGAGCAAAGCTAAGTCTGTAATCTATCTGTACTCCTAGATACTTTTAGACTCTGTTGTAGTACACAGATATCGAGGCTGTCTGCTAATCGAAATTTCGTATTTTATCGTTTTCATTGGGCCTGCCCTGCATGCAAAGTTTATCAAATAAAGGGCTCAGCCAATGGTCGACTGACTACCACCCCTATATCTGATCGTATTGAGTAGCGTATGTAGCGCTCATCGCTCTATAAACAATTTACAAGGAGGCTTTGGTCCCAGCTCGTGTAACGTAAGTCTAAAACAGTCAGGCACTTAACGCCGTTTATGGTACCGGCACCTTATATGGTGTCGGTACCATAAACGGCGTTAAGTGCCTGACTGTAAAACTCGATTCGCTTGTCAGGGAGTCAAGTCAGCATAGATAAACACAGATGCGTACTGCGCCTTGGCCATTAACCCTTTGCAAATGACCTACGCCATATGGCGTTAAGTTGTGCGCCCGATTTTTTTCAAACGAGCTTCTCCACCTGGTGCGGATAGAAGTGCCACCTGACGCGGATAGAAGTTCCACCTGGCGCGGATAGAAGTTCCACCTGGCGCGGATAGAAGTTCCACCTGGCGCGGATAGAAGTGCCACCTGACGCGGATAGAAGTGCCACCTGGCGCAAAACTGCCCAGTAGAAAGGCAGTGGGGCAATTTTGAGGCGCACCTGCTCTATTTATCAAATAATTGGGTATTTTCGTAAATAGGTGGGAATTTTCTTTTTATGGAAATAGATGGGTTGACTTAAAAAGAATGAAAATTTGTTGTTACTACGTAGAGATGCAACCGTAAAGAAAAATACCGGATACCGATACTGGATAGTGCTTCGGATCTGAAAAATACCGGATTATCCGGTATTTTAAAGTTTGAGTTATGTCGGTGATTTGGTTTTTATGCTTTCTTCAGCTATGCAGCGATCCGCTGACCGTGAAATCGGGGATATGGTCAGGCGAGTGATCGGCCGGCTGCGAGTCATTCTCGAGCTCATCGACGGTACGCAACTGAGCCGTGCACAATTTCTACAAGAGCTACAGGTGGCCACAAATGAGCGGAGCCGAGCCATCATGTTGACAGTATGTTTGTTCGTAGTTTTCATACATTTTGCTAGAAATCTTCCGCCCATACATGTACTAGGGCTTGGGGGATTATCCCCTGTCTAGAAAGGTCAACCCCTCACCTCCGAGACAGTTTAGGGAGCCCCTTCGACCCAAAAATGCAAGTATTAGTTGCAGCTCCAGTAGTACTAACAAACTGGCTCAGAAATAACAAATTTTTAGCCTAAAATTCGCTTTAAAAGCCCTTAGAAACCGATGTTGGGCGTTTCCTCTGCTGATGTAGAGCGCAATCGGTGTTTTGGAAGCCTTTTTTATAGTTTTATGTTTGTTTTTAACTTTAAAACGGTATTTGGCAGCTTAAAATACAGTGGGGGGTCTAGAATCCGAAAATCTGGCGACCTTTTTTTGGTAAATTTTGGCGACCTCTCCCCGCCGGCGGTCCACACCCCCTCCGTTATTTCCGGCCCACGTATGGGTCGGGGACCCACATGCACTGGAAATTTAGCGAAATAATCCTAGAATTAGTTAAACATGGTTGGGTATTTACAGACATGGGCTAGCATTTCGGCTAAGGGGGTTAGAATTTTCAATTCCTGAGGGGGTAGGAGCGCCTGAGGGGGGGGGGCTGAGGGCGTGGTAAGCCAAAAAGTCCGATTTTTTACTAAAATCAAGGTTTTTTGCTTATTTTTCATTAAAATAAGCCAAAATAAGCTATTCTGAGCTCATTTACACTTAATCCAGGCATATTTTTATCATACTTTTCTATACAAAATTCTTCCGAATAATTCCTGAGAGGGGGCTAGCGGCCGGCTGAGGGGGATAGGTCAGAGCCTGAGGGGGGCAACCCCCTCAGCCCCCCTTGCCCATGTCTGTATTACTGTTATGCAACGTTGCAGCAGAATCAAAGTCAGGCCGTTCTTAGTTATGCATCTGACGGATCTGGCTGATATTCATACATGTAACAGGGCGGTCTGGGGGTTTGCCCTCCACCCGACTTGGGCCAGACCCCCGGATGGGATCCCCCCCCGAGACGATTTTTCCGACCTCCCTCCGATTTTTCTGGCAAGTATTTTTTGAGCAAATTTTTGCGATTTTTTGCAATTTCAGACACAAAAATTGCCAAAATCGCCTGTAAAACTGCACCTTTTAGCTCTATTTCAGCCCAAATTATCGATTTTTGACGATTTTTAGCCCAAAAACTGCGATTTTTTCGATTTTTGAGCGTTTTTTTAGTGCCCGACCCCCCTCCCAAAATTTTGGCTCAGACCCCCCTGCCGGCGCCAGACCCCCCTCCCCCTTCGGCGGATGACCTGTTACATGTATGCTGATATTATAATATGTTAAAATACATAGAGCTCAATCGAAGAGCAACGGTGCATCTGCGCCCTTCAGCAAACGGCAAACTATTTTAGCCAGGATGGATTTGCAGTTTCCGCTGGAGTGGAGGAGCCGAATCGTTCAGTTCTCGAAGCACCCTTCAGATTAACGGTGACGGCAACAGCAGCGCCAGTCAGGCTATCGACAGACAGTCAGGTCGGCGGCAGTCAGGACAGCGGCGCTCCAAGAAGCAGCACTCAGGGCACCGGTGACCATGATGACGGCGATCTGGGTTACAGCAGTCAGGGATTTGACTACCGCTGAGTCTATTCCTGTTATATGGTACCGGTCAGTCGCAATCTCAAGTGTGTGGTCTCAAACTGTTGGCTGTCTTTTATTTTTTTAGCTGCTAAAGTGTCAAAGGATTTCTTTGCTGTGTAGCTAGAATTTTTCAAATCGAGATTTTCAATTTACATGAGCGAATTTTTTTCGAATGTATGAGCCCATTTTGCATGTTTCTATTGATGTTGTAATCGTATTTTTCGAAAATTTAGTGTGAACGTTTCTGTTGTTCGTGTCTCAATGCGCCGAGTGGAAGTTCTTGCTCGTGCCTCAGTGTGCCAAGTGAATTTTTGCTACTACCTATGTGCCTTGGTGCCGAAGTGATGTGCAGAAACTATTTTTCTACTTCCAAAAAAGTTTCTGTCCAAGGCCTACAGTGTGCTTTTGCCTTGGTATGTCGCGTGAAAACGTTACTGTCACAGATTGTTCGCCTCTGTTAGCTGGGTATGTCGCGTTGAAATATTTGCTGAGTTGTTAGTGTGGAAACGTTACTGTAAGCGATTGTTCGCCTCTGTTTGCTGGAAACTGTCTAAGCGATTGCTCGCGTGTAAAAGTAAAGCGGTTTGATTATATCTAAATTGTTCCGTTTGCCTAGTAGGAAAGATAACCTATAGAAAATAAGCCATTTACGCGAACACTAGCTTTCTGTTAGCATACGCCTTTTAGATTTAACCAGTTCACTCGAACAGTTCACTTTTATAATCACCTTTACCCTGGCGCAGAGAAGGTTTACTTTAATCATCCGGCTAATACAAACTTCAGGCTTTTAGAGGAGTTGGCTGACAGTAAAGCAGACAAAGCTACAAAATAAACCAGTCTAGCGTTCATTTTTTGGCCCGTTTGCACGGTCTAGGATCGTCGAAGCGGTAATCCAGACAGAAATGCCACAGCCAGTGGCAGTTTGCCGGACACAATCGCACGTTGCACCAGTAGCAGCACCATCTGGTTTCTGTTCGCTGTACGTGAGCGATGCACAATCCTTTGTTGCATGGGTACGGCAGATGGTACTGGCTGTCCTCAAACCGACGCTTGGTGGCCGCCTGACGCAACTCAAACTTGGTCAGTTTGAGAATCTTTGGTTCAAAATATTGCCGCAAGTCCAGCACTTGCGGGTCATGCGTGGGCACGGTCAGGGGCACCTGGAAAAAGTGTGATCACTGAATAAGTAAACGAAAAATCGTCAGCTATATGAGGCCCCTTCAGCTGGACAGATCCAGTCTTCAAAACCGAGGCATTTGTTTAGTTTATGGCAGTATAAAATTAGCCTGTTGTTCCCAACAGTCTGTTCTGGTGCATGCCTGCGAATAAAGCCCTTTAATACCTGAAGTAGACTGTTGGCCAACTCGATCAGCTGCCGGATCACAATCAATCTGAAGTTTTTGGTTCTAGCCCTTTTGTCTGACAACCTGACGGAAAACCGGAAAGCAGCGAAGGCGTTGTTCATAGCGGCCTGCAAACTATGTGTGCTTAGAGAAATAGCCTTATTTAACGAAAATCAATCGAAATAAGTTGATTTTTACAGTAAAATTGGCCTCCTCTCAAGACAAGGCCCATTCAGTTGTGCAAAGGTATTGGTTCGTTTCTGCCGATCAAGATGAGAAAGTATGCAAAAGTAGCCTTCGAAAACCAATTAAAACGGGTTACGGGCACAATATAGACAAGTTATTCGTTTCTCTTGTTGCCTAATTTTTGCTTCCTACCTGCACTACAAAGGGGAGTGTGCTCACCCTACACCCCTGGGTTAGGTGTAGTGTGAATAAGTATTCTGTAGATTATTTCAGCCGATTTTAACGGAAAATAAGCCGAATTGGCACCCACTGAACATCTGCCTCCCCTTAACCGGAATTCAGGGAAAATTCATGGAAATTGTGAGCGCTTTACTTCAATAATGAACAAAAAGTAGACCATGTACCACCGGTACACTCGGAAGCGGCGTCTGTTTTGAGCCATACGCTGATCGCTCAAATCGACGGGTCCCATGGTCTTGTTGTATCTAGAAATTTATATGGTATTAGTTGCTGTGGTAGTCTTGTAATTTCTAACTCGAGTAGTGGTTCAGGGGCGCGCACATCGATTTTCTTCCATTTGTTGTTCTCTTTAAGTCCTCTTTCCAGCACAAATTCTCGATCGCGCAGGTAAGGAACCGTGTGGACGAGGTGGACCAACCGGTTGTCTAACCACGCAGTCACGCCCATGTATTCCACTCGTCCATCATCGCACTCGATAGCATGCCACTTTTGCCGAAAGTCTCCTGAATTTCGAAAATTGTGGCTTGACCGATTGCGTGCAGACACACGGTTGGGGTGACAGTGGTTTTTAACTCTTAAATGATTTTTGATCGCATAAAATAGCGATTTTCAGTCTGCATACCGAACAAACCAAAACGCATATGAAATCGTTCTTTTTCGAAATATTTGACCCAGTGCATGGGGAAATAACCCTCGAACTCAGTAATATATTCCCAGAGCGTTACCTTACCTCTTTCCATTGGAACCAGTCTGCCAGTAGCGGTGTCCACCTTTTGTGGTTTGCGCAGAACATCTGGGATTTTCTGAACTTTTCTAACCGTTCCGAGGTAGTAGGTGAAGCGTTTTGCCAGCTCTTCGACAACACGAAAAATCGACTGAAACAGCCCAGAACTATAGATTGAATGACCAAGTTAAAAACACCCATTACATAATAGTTATCCGTTACAATGATCCGACCTTGATCTAGCAGGGATTTGGCCCGTTCACGCAGATTTTCACCAGATAAGAGCATCCAAACCTAGAGATTTCTTTCCTGTATTCATAAAAAATGGCTGTTTTATAGCTTACGGTTGCTCCGACCGATTTAAGCTCATCATGCCGCTTGTAATGGGCGGAATGAGCCAACTCCTGGTTCCAGATGTAGCCATGCTGGTCGGCCAGTGAGAATACCTATGCAGTGAAATGTTTTTTGTAAATTGAGGCACATTCAACCTCTATGTACTTTGAGGCCCCTCTTTATGGGTTTATTCTTTATGCTGACCGCGAATCTGCACTTTCCTTTGAAAGCCAGCTAAAACATGTAGATGTGAATATAGGGATCCTGTTGGTCTGCCTTTCACGGTTACACGGGCTGGCTATCAGCTATGTCAGCATGCTACATGCCAATAATTACTACCATTGTCTCGTCTATCGCCATCGATCGTGTGGGGTTGTATGATTCTTGCGCCTTCAGATTGAATAGCTCAGCTATGTCTCGAATTTTGTAAATTCTCAAATGGAAGAAAATTATTAATTTGTGCTATATCGACATGCGTGGTGGTACCGATCATAGTGCTCAGCGTTTGGGTCACCACGGGCACCGGGTTGATGGTCCTCTTCGTTCGATTGGAAGTGAGTGCTGCGGTACACCTGGTAGAATCTCAAAACCTTCACAATAACTAATACGCATTTCAGTACCATCTACTATGCTATGACGCATACATGTAACATGGCATCTGCCCCACCCGACTAAGGCCAGACTCCCCGGTTGGGGACCTCCCCTTTGATTTTTGGACCACCTCCAATTTTCCTGACAAATAATTTTTGAGCAAATTGCTATAATCGCCTGTTAAACAACGCTTTTTAGCTGTGCTAGAGGCCAAATTATCGATTTTTGACGATTTGTTGCCGAAAAATTGCGCTTTTGCCACTCCTGCTACCGAAACGCTAGCCGGAATTCGGTTTTATGGTAATTACCTGTACCCGGCCATGGTCTTGGGAAAAAAAGGGCTGTGGAAGACCTCATCTAGGCGCCAAGGGTCTCTCATTTCAGACGAAATAGTTAGCCCCCATGCCAGGTACAGGGCGACCCATTTGAGCGCAAAGGCGTAATCTATCGGCCTCCATTTGCCACGCTTCAGATGGCCAAAGAGCGAGGGTCCCTTTTGGTTTGTGTACTTCATCCATCTGTGCAATATATCACTAAACAGCACAGTTCTATTATACTGGGTTCGCTACTTTTTTGCCTTACTTTAAAAGGAACAAGAAGTAGTCGACCTCTTTCCCGCCTTTCAGTTCACCAAACGGGCCATCCTCTTCAGAAGGACCCTGTTTCATGTCGGTTTCAGGTGGAGTTTCGTCCTCCCATACCCTATGGCAGAAACCGATTTTTAGGTGTTCCTCTACTGATTTTGCGCTTCTCAATGCAGCACCGCAAACATGGCAGACGTGCTGCTCCCGCGGGCGTTGCTGTGACTGCTCGCCTTCGGTGCCCTGTTTATGAGCTCTCTGGTAGTGTTGTTTTAGACCTCTGTCCGTGGTGAACTGTCGGTGGCATTCGGAGCAAATGGAGTTTCTGGGAAGATCTAGATCAGACAGCTGTTTCACAGCTTCATGGAACGGAATGTCGTCTTCATCTTTGTCACTGTCTGATTCGTCATCACTGCTAGGATAGAACTCTTCTTCAGCACCTGAAGGGGTCTGGTGCGTTACACAAAACTATTTCATACTCTACAACCACCCCTGACCATCTATGATCCTATCATCAAAATCCAATGACATACCGCAGTCAGAGTCTGAAAAGTCATCGTAATCGTCGACTGCCAAAGCTATCTCTTCATCTGGTAAAGGCTCAGGATCGTCGACGTGCTCATCCGTTTCATCCGGAGCGCCACCTATGAAGCGTTGCAGAACGCGAGGATTAAACCGAACTCTTGGCAGCAGCGCTCGCTCTTTCATTGCGACGTCATGACAACCTGCGTTGTTTAGGCATTCATGTACGAATATACTGCAGTACACAAAAATCATAAAATGGTCTGATAAAAACGGCTCTTACTCAAGAAATACAAAAGCTATTCTCGTGAAATCAAGGCCGCTCATAGCGCTGTGTTGGGTCAATAAGCGGCCATCAATAAGCAGCGGCTCACCGCTCTCTTCGGCCCAATAATAAAAGTACCAGTGGTGGCTCCCAGTACTGACAAACTGGCTCAGGAATCACTAATTTTTAGCTTAAAATTTGCTTGAAAAGTCTTTGGAAACAGAATCGGGCGTCTCCACTGCCCATATTTAGGGTAAATCGGTGTTTTTGAAAGCGAATTTTATCGTTTAACTCTGGATTCTAGCTCTAAAACGCTATTTGGCACTTAAACCTGTTACATGTATGGCATCAGGTACCGCTTTTAATAAACCCTATGTTTTGGGTCTAAGACCCTACCAAAACAGCGTGAAGATTCACACACACACACACACACACACACACACACACACACACACACACACACACACACACACACACACACACACACACACACACACACACACACACACACACACACACACACACACACACACACACACACACACACACACACACACACACACACACACACACACACACACACACACACACACACACACACACACACACACACACACACACACACACACACACACACACACACACACACACACACACACACACACACACACACACACACACACACACACACACACTACTGACCTTCAGATTTTTTATCAGTGCTGTCAGTTCCCCATTCAGCTCTGCGAAGTTGCCGAGATACTGCTCCAAGTTGTTCAGCATAGCGTCAAATCGAATGGTGCGCTCTTTCATTCCAACCTGCTCTGACACATAACTTTCCCGCACCTTCTGCACCGGTTCCACCTAGACACTCAGCAACCATAGCCAACATAAACGCAATCGGATACACACAACAACAGAAGAAGGGTTTCGCACAGAGAGATGGGGAGCTCCAAAATTCAAAAAACTCCGAAACGCCTGGAAATGCGTTTTTTGCATGTTTTTCTCAGTAAAATCGCTATTTTAAGCTGCCAAATTTAGAGCTAAAAACAAGCAAAAAACGATTAAAAGGGCTTCCGAAAACACTGAATTCTCTTAAGTATCAGTAACGGAAACGCCAAATTCGGTTTCCGAAGGCTTTTCACGTGAATTTTAGGCTAAACATTAGTGATTTCTGAGCCAGTTTGTTAGTACTGGGGAGCCACTACTAGTACTAGTATTTTTGGGTTGGGGGTCCTTTAAACTGTCTCGTGGGGTGTGGGGATCAGGTATTGGGCTGAATGGGGAGAGGGCTGTTTGGGAGATCAGGCGCCAACCGGGAGGGGTCTGACCTCAAAACGTAGAAAAGTGCAGCTACTAAAAATCCATCAAAAACGCAAAATACGTCAAATACAGACAAAAAGTGCTGTTTCACAGATATTTTTAGCAATTTTAGTGTCTGAAAATCCAAAAAATTGCAGAAATTTGCTGAACAGACATCACTTGCGAAAAAATCGTAGGGACAGGGGCAAGTTAAACCATCTAAGACCGAAACAGACCCAGCAACTTGTTAAACATAAGCCAATACAGTACCTTCGATAATTATTTCTTCGGCAGCTACTTCTGGACCCGGCTGAGGCTTTGATTTTCCTAAAATAAAGAAAGTAGACTCTATCTACGAATTTTCAAGCATTTCGACTTTTCAGGAACCAACTGCAGCTCAGGGTCGCCAAACGCTTCACTTATACTCAAATTAACAGTTACCAAGGGATCGGTCCTTTTCAACGCGCTCTGGAGTCACTTCGGCAGACCGTTGTCTCCCCATCTTGATGGCGGACTGAGCCCGAATTTCACGAACAGCTGCTCGGAAATCCTTGGGAACTCTTCCTGTCAATTAAAGCACTTTCACTAAAGAAACAAACAAGACAAAAAACCTGTCTCCGTTGTCATCATTTGATCTTCGGAAGCCGTCTCAGACTCGAAATAATCGAAAAAGCCAGCCTCTGTGGACGATTTTGAACGCTTTATCTGGACCATGCTGGACGACGAAAGATGACGCCGCATACTTGCTGCAGTACGCGAAAAGTGCTGTTCCGCCCGATCCATACCTGAAAGTTTCACAAAAGTAACTAGAGAAGCAACGGTAATCCGGCATTATCCGGTATATCGGAGGTACACAAACGACCAATCACAAACGACCAATCAGTAGAGAGTTTGGCGACCTTCTCAGCGCTGATGGCGCCCAGCTGGTCACAGAAAAAGCGAACACAAACACCAACGTCCGGGGAAAGGAATGCCTTTCAATCAAAACTGAATAGGCGCGCATAAAGAGCTAAGATAAGCCCGGCCATGACTCACAAACTGCACAAAGAAGCATCGCGAGAAACTTGCAATTATCCGGTTAGGGGCCGTCAGTAAATGTTTAGGCCGCCGGCAAACCCTCCCCCGGCCACCGGGAGATGGCCGCTGGCCGGCCGATTGTAAGTTGATACTTGACAAGCAGCTGTGGGAGGGCGCTAAGAACAGCTATGCAATGCAGGACTCGCGCGCTCCGGCCATCTCTCGTTGGCGGCCGCTGGACGTTGGCCGGCGGCCTAACTCATTTACTGACGGTCCCTATTGTTGAACTGGGTACCTTTCTTGTAGTAAGGGAGCGAACAGACTGTACGGCTGCTACCAAATACGCACACAATGACAATGCGGAGAGGCCAGCCAATTCTCCCGATCCGTGCCAAAGCAGCATTATTCAAATTTTTGCTTACCGGCAAATTTGAACGCATGAAATCTAGAAAAGAAAAAATGAAAGTACCCCCAGTTTGATGTTCCACCTGGCGCGGATAGAAGTGCCACCTGGCGCGGATAGAAGTGCCACCTGGCGCGGATAGAAGTGTCACCTGGCGTGGATAAAAGTGCCACCTGGCGCGGATAGAAGTTTTTCACCTGGCGTGGATACAAGATTTGTTCGCCAGGTGAAAATTCGGTCATTTACAAAGGGTTAAAAGGCCTCGCTTTCTAAATCGCTCTTTTCGTTACGCTGTCTTTCAATTCCACTGTTGGCTTTCGGTTCAGTCGTTCTATCTCGTGACAGACCGGATATTGGCAACCTGGGTAAAGTCAAACTTTATCCACATAATAGCAAACGCAAAAAATCAAAAAGTTATTGCATATTTCCGCTTAGAACAGCTCATAAATGCATTAGTAGAAACGGCGCCCGCAGTACTGGAATTTAGGGGTGCGTCTGTCTCCCGAGCGCCCCGGGGCGCCCGTCGCCCCGATTCGTTGTTGCCCTTTTAAGCCTAGAAGGAATAGCTTAAACACTTGAGTCTGCATTGGCAATAGCGGCGTAGCTTCAATAGACTATTCATACATGTAACAGGTCATCCGCCGAAGGGGGGTCTGAGCCAAAATTTTGGGAGGGAGGTTGGGCCATGGACGACTAAAAACTACTGGACACGAATCGACCCCAACGCCCGTTTCCACAGTAGGCCTACTTTCAAAGGGCCGTATCTTTGGAACCGTTCGATCTACAATCAATATAAATACATCTTTAGAATCGCCAACGCGTGAGGAATCCAATTCCGTGCTCAAGTCGCTTCCATAGTGCCCATATAAAAAGTTCATTTTTTTCCATGGCGCAAATTAGGATTACCAGGAAACGTTGCGCAGATTATTATGCAAATTCAACCAGAGCTCAAGCCCCTCTACAACTTTGGTCATGAAGCCCAAAACCCTCCGACGCATCTGTAAGAAGTTATTCGCAAAAATCTATTTATTTATTGAACTTAGAAACGGGCTGTAGTAATCCAGATGAGTGCGCTAATTGGAGTGATTGCACAGCAAACTGCCAATATAATAGGGCAGGGTCTCAATAACGAAGCAATTGTCGAGCAACACTCAGTATATTTTCATGAATACTTTATATCACCACAGAAATACCATAAATAATAGCTCAGACACTGTACCATGAAAGCAGGATCATTTTAAAGGCATCTTTCATTACAGTCAGCGACTACATCCAAACTTTGTTATCTTGGCTTGCGCACTGGGCTTAATACCAGAAATAGAGAAATAGTGAACTTCTTGACCAGGTTTTTGCACATGCAGTTGAAAAATTTAGTCAAGAATTCGGGTATCTTTGGAACCGTTCGATCTACAATCAATATAAATACATCTTTAGAATCGCCAACGCGTGAGGAATCCAATTCCGTGCTCAAGTCGCTTCCATAGTGCCCATATAAAAAGTTCATTTTTTTCCATGGCGCAAATTAGGATTACCACAGTGACTCTGCAGACCGGAAAGATCAGACACGAGAATGTCCAGCAACTGGAAATCCTCGTCTAACAGCAACAAGACGGTTTCAACCATACATGTATTAGGGGGTTTGGGGGGCGGTTATTGCCTGCTGGAAAGGCCAACCCCCTCACCCCACCCCCCGCGAGACAGGTTAAGGGACCCCTCTACCCGACCGAAAAATACAAGTACCAGTAGTGGCTCCAGTACTAACAAACTGGCTCAGAAATCACAAATTTTTAGCTTAAAATTCGCTCGAAAAGCCTTTGGAAACCGAATTGGGCTTTTCCACTGCTAATATTTAAGAGAAATCGGGGTGTTTGGAAGCCAATTTTTTCATTTTTTGTTTTTGGCTCTAAAACGCTATTTGGCAGCTTCGAATAGCGATTTTTAGCATCCTTACTGAAAAAAGCTCAGATTCACTTCTAAAGAATGAGGAACCGAGAACAAGTACGTATATGTTAATATCTGGGTCAGTCAAACTACTGCGCCACCATACGGTGCGCTTGCAAAACCAATACTACACAAGCGCCACCTCGTGGCCAAACAGCGAAACTATACATTTACCAAAACTCGAACATTACGTTCGACACTCTGGGAACCAGGATGAACAGAAGAGCACGAATGAACAACAAAAAGTGTACAAACCTAATAACACAATAGAATTAATAAGTAGTAACATAACAATAACAGTCTAAGTTTATTACAACGCATATGAATATGTACAGACCCGCCCTATTTGAACTGCCGCCGGCCGCTTGCCAATTCAGGGTGCGCTGCGAGAACCAGCTCCTACGGCAAGACACGAGACAGGGCGTGGTTTGGCCGCCGATCGCCGAGCCCATCGCGGTTCTTCCGACCAATCAGGAGAGGGCCGAGAAGAACGAAGGCTAGTGATTGGTCGATATTTTGAGTGATAGCTTCTAGAACATTCTCTGTCTGTCTGGCGGGCCCTAAGCCTGTCTGGTTTCTTCACTTTGGCTGTGTTTTATTCTTGTGTGCAGTTGGTTGCGTGTTAAAGTCAACCTACAAAAGCTGCCTCTCTGCGCGACAAGACCCAGGTCGACTCCTGAAGTGAGCTGCCTCCGTCTTCCTAGCTGCCTGTAGTGTGGCTTTGCTGCGTTCCGCGCCGATTGCCTCAGTGTGGCTCGAGTGGTTCTCAGGTCGCTTCCGTTCGGCTCCCCAGTAACATGTTTATTGGGCGGTAAATGAGCGTCGTCAACAGCCATCGTCAAACCGGTTTTCTTTTCAACTTTCCTCTTTCTACACCTTTCTCTAACTGCGCTACAACGTGTTTTCCTGCTTTCTACCGTGTTTTGCTGTCGGCCGGTTATCGTTTTATTGACGTAACCTGCCCTTTACTACAAAATCTGCGTAATCACCAAAATCAACACCTTTTCTCTCCTCTTCAACAACATCATCTGTCCACGACCCGAGGTGGAACCAACGAGAGAAGTGTCGGGTTAGGGCAGATTTGGAGGCGTGCCACCGAGATTTCTTTTAAAATCGCTGCTTTTGTTCTAAGGATGGAGTGCGACAGCGACAGCTCACCAACGCTGAGGAGGAGAGACGTGGGTCGAGGACTCCCCACGGGAAGAGGAACGAGCGCACAGCCGTCTCCAGGACCGGGGCGAGGACAAATGCCGCCGCCGGCAACTGCTACATCTTCGAGACCGGGGCGAGGACAAATGCCGCCACCGGCAACTACTGCTACGTCTACAGGACCGGGGCGAGGACACATGCCGCCGCCGGCAATTACCGCTGAGTCGGGACCGGGGCGAGGACCCATGCCGCCACCGGTTGCTCCTACTACTGCTTCAGGACGAGCCGGCGCCACTCGTAATGCGCCGCCGACGACGTCTCGACCACTACAGCAGCCGACCGGTGAGCCAGTAACTACTCTGGTTTATTCTAACGCGGACGGAAGGTTGGCTAGTCGAGCTATGCCCGGCTGGCGCTTGGGGTCCACAACCGTGGATGCCGTTCCCCAGCGACAGACCGGCACTACTACTGGCACTGCTCAGTTCCACCGACGGTCGGGGTCCACAACCGTGGACGTTCCCCGCCAAATCTACGCGTCAGATCCTGTGCCACTACGTTCCAGTAAGGAGGAGGGTCTGGCTATTCGAGCCATACCTGACCGACGAGCGGGGCCCACTGCTGCAGACTATGTGCCCCGCCGAGATGACGCGTCGAATTCTGCGCAGCTACGTTCCAGTGCTGAGGAAGGTTTGGCCATTCGGGCCATACCCTACCGGCGTTTGGGGTCCACTGCTGTGGATGACGTTCCCCAACGATACGCCGGCACTTCTACAGCTGCTACCGTTCAGCCTTTTCTACGTTCGGGGTCCACCGCCGTGGACGACGTTCCCCGACGAGCCATTACCAAGACTCCTCCTCCATTGTCACAGTCTTCGGGGTCCACTATTGTGGAAGACGTTCCCCGACCAGCTACTACATCGGAGACTACGCCGCCGCGCTCTACGGCGGTAAGAGGCAGGGCTGCGTCGGTTAAATCGGACCGACAAGTAAGCTCTGCTCAGATGAGGAACGATTCGCGTCGGTCGGCCAGCAGAGAGGAGGACGAGCGTCGGCCAGTAAGGCCGAATTATTTGCCACTCATTCGGGGTCCAGTGCCAGTGTGGCCGACAACTGCTCCGCCACAGTGGCCACTACAGATGCAGCCATCCGCCACTGCGCAACCGCTGCCACTGCCACCGTACGGACAGTGGCCACCTTCGGGTACTACGTTAGACGTGACGCAGCCGCCTCCCCCGTCTCCCTCATCGCTGGTAACTGTTTCTTACCAGCCTCAGATGTGGACATTCGAGACGTGGGAGGGACCGGCGAATTTCGGCCGCATCAGCGCCGACTTTCCGGTGCCTGTACAACTACCTATCGGAGTCAACGTGCCGGCAGATCCGGCCTTTACCAACTTGTCTGTGTATCCAGTACGTCAGCAACGAGGACGAGGAGTGAGCGCGCCGCCAGGACGCAGAGCCATTACTGCGCCCGGAACTTCATCCAAACCTCAGGTGGGTGCGTGTGGAGTGTCTAGAACTGGTCGAGACCGGCAATTAGAGGAGGACGTACCACCGCCGGTGACAAAACAGCCACTGCCTGAACCGCGCCGCCGCTTGGTGGCTAGTAGCAGTTCAGATGAGGAAGGGAGAGAGCCACCGTTGCTGAGGTACGTGTATCCGCTACCGGGGCAAGTGCTCCGGCAACAATCACGTTCCAAGGCCAGGTCTGTGCGTTCGTCGCGACAACATGTCAGTGCTGAGGACCAGCCGCCGCGTCGTTCGCCGCGGTTGCAGACTAGTGTTGAGCAACCATCTGAGGGTGCACGTCCATTGCGACTGCCAGCTGGAAGTGACCCACCTACTAAACAACGTGAAAAGGGTCCTTCTCCTACGACTACTCGCTCTCGGTCGGCTACCAGTAGTCAGAGCGGACGACAGACTGGTAGTAGTGCTGGCCGGGACGTTGCCTGGCAAAATCTACAACAGGACATTGAGGCAGAGGTGGTGCAGGAGTCGCCACGTACTCGCCAGCAAGGACGTCGACGCACCCCCGGCCCGGCTGCTTCTTATGCCGAGTGTGCGCAGCTGGAATTGGAAGGACAGGCTACTCCTGTCACTGAACAACAACGCGTCGAGATAGAAGAACAGCGAGCCCAGATGGAGGCCAAACAAATCACTACTCTCGCCTCCAAGGTGTCTACTGCCGTGCGTAAGGAGGTGTATCAACTTGTCAACCAGACAGTAGACCAGCGCACTGAGGCACTGCACCGACGCGCCGAGGACGAGGCCAGACGTATGGAGGCAATACGTCAGCAGGCTGAGAGCGACAGCCGACGTCTGCATGCCTTTTTGGAGGACACTGTGCAACAACTCAGACAGACACCTCCGCGACCGGTCACGCCTGATGACTGGGAGCCTGTGTGCTGCAGCGGACCGGGCATGGTGCCACCGGCCGAACCTACGCGTCCACTCTCGCCCCGAGGTGGCGATGAGGAGGGACCAGACCGGTGTTTAAGCGCTGAAGTCGACTCGGCCTGCCCATCAGATTGGGACGAGGACACAGGAGCAGCTGGACGAGACCCCTCTCCTGCCAGGCCGAGAGATGAGGAAACAACGGTGAACGTTCTGGATCAGCCTGCCGTCCGAATCGCGGGAAGTGCTACGGACGTAAGAAACGGAGCAGGACCGGCTGGTGCGGGTGACCAGTCGATTCAAGGACAACTGCTAGCAGAACACCCCCGCACTCTCCGAATGAGGGGAGACTTTCTTCCCTCTCACCGAGAAGACCGAGAGATGATGGATGCCTGTTTCCGCTATGGGGTGACTAATCGCAGAGGAGACCCCACACCGCGACCCAGCAGCGTACCTTCGGCCCGCCGTCGACTACAGGCTTGGGACGCAGAGCATCGAGCTTACTGGGCTAACCCGGCCAATCGACAACAACAGGTTCGGGAGTTCAGAGCCCAGGTGGAGCGCCGACGGCCACAACAGGCGGTGTTTGTTGACTACCGTCTGGGTGTCGCTCTGTACCGGCAGATACCGCAATACTGGAGTGAGTGCAGGGAGGAGGAGATCGAGTCTATTATTTCACCACATGATTCTGTTTCTCAGATCTCGAGTGCTGCGAGACGAGCTCGGAGGGCAGTCACTACGGACACCCAACGCGAAGTGACAGCTGGCTACAGGAGCGAGAGGAACTCCATGAGGCCGGCTACCTCACCGCAGACTCACACTTTGGATCCTCCTACTAGAGAGGTGCCAGACAACGAAGCCTCTGGCACAAACATTCCAGACCAACCACCTCCCCCTGGTGGTTCCGTTGCGGCTACTGCTACCGGCGCTTATCAGACCGCGCCGGATAACGAGGGAAGGTTGCGTGAGTGCGAGCAACAGCTGGTCGATCAACAACTAGAGTTGGAACGCTACCGCCGCTACCTACGTCGCATTCACCGGACCGATCCCAGATGGGAGCCTACTCTCTCTCGTTCGGTCAGTCCGGAAGGCGAGGAGATTCAGATACCTACGCGAGACGTTCCAGAGCCAGCACCTCCTGCGCCTCAGTCTGCTCGCCCCCGGCCACTCCGACCGGGCGACGTAACAGTGCTGCCACGTCCGCAGAACGGTCAGCCACCAGCTGATCGTCAAACTGGACCGGGCCGCCCTACTGTCCGACCTGTGCTGAGAGATCAGCCACTCCCACGGCGTGTGCGTGTGCAGGAAACAGCCGAAGCCAGAGCCCGAGACTACGATTTGAACGAGAGAAGTCGGCGACTGGAGGGAGCTTTGCTACGCGCAGAGGAGGCTCTGCGTACTCAGTCGCTACACTACACTACTCAGGAGTTGGACTCCCTGCGCGATACCTACTTGCGACAAATTCGGCAGGCTGCTGCCGAATCTAGTCAGGACAGCGAGCGAGTGGAGAGGAGAATCGAAGACCTGACCTCCGCCGGGCTCCAACACATGCAGTGGGAGTCAAATCAGCAAGCGTTGAGGGACAGCGAGACTGTATCGAAACAACGGCCAAAGCAGGTGGTGTCAGACTACGCGGAAGCCCAGGACGATATCGCGGAACGACAGCGATTGGCGGCTACTCTACTTAGTCGCGCTGAGGACACCCTGCACAACATCGAGGTTAGAGCGGCCGACCAGCGAAGGGAGCCGTACTATCTACGCTCTATGAAACTACCTAAGTACGACTCTGACGTAGAAGACGTGCGTCAGTTTCTCAACGACCTGGAGGAGTACTTTGTGTTCGCCAAAGTGGTCGAGGACGAGGCTAAGGTAGCGCTGGCCAAAAGCGCTTTGCCCAAAGCTATGCGAGCAGCCATCGACACCGTGCCTCTGCTTGAGCGACTGGAGTACCGCCAGGTGCGACAGCTTTTGGTGGACCGTTTCCTCCCTAGGGAACGGGCTTTCGAGGTGAAGACGGAACTCCTCCGCATCTCTCAAGGGAGCCTGTCCCTTGATGACTACTGCAAGGAGATTGAGCGACGATCGCTGCGGCTGCACTACGCTGAACCAAACGGCAACTTGACCGAGTGGCAGCTGCTAATGTTCTTCCAAGGACTGACACCTGAACTTCGGCAGAAGGCCCGCGAACACAACGTAGAGCAGGGCTGTTTCAACCTTGCCGATGCCAGGAAGGCCATGCAGCGATTCGAACCGCTGGAGTCAGAGAGGGTATCTCGGTACCCCCGAGCTGAGCCTCTCAGACGTCTTCCTCCCAGAGCTGCGCCAACAACTCGAGCACCGCCTAGACCACTTCGTGCGCCAGGATCTGCAGCAGCACCTCCTCCCGATGACCGCCGGAGACCACCGGAAGGTTATACTAGAGGAGGGGTGAAATCGCTGCCGAAAAACCAAACCTGGACGCGAGAGGCTTGGATGAAGTGGGTGAAGAAGAATCCACCGGAGAAAGACAAGGCAGTGAGCGACACTGCCTACGAGAGAGCGATGGAACTCTACCGCAGCAGAATAAACATCTTGGAAGGAAGTTTGGACGGAGAAGACCTGGAAGAGTTCGAAATGCTACAACGGGACACTGATTCGGAGACGGACCAATCAGAGGCTGCGGTAGGAGTCGTGGAGGTCAACCAGGTGACTCAGGAACCACAACCGGTTTTCAAAAAACCGGATACCATGCCGCTGCGACTGCTGAAGGTCGGAATCGGTTCTATGGAAGTGCCGGTACTCGTCGACACTGGAGCGGTCACTAATTTGTGTGGCCGTGAGGGACTGCGCATTATCCTGGCAGAGAGGAAGTCCAGAGGAGTGAAAACCAGACTACACCGAGCGCAGGACGTCATCCTGAAGGGGTTCACCGGAGGCGGCAGAAAGAGCAGACATGTGGTGGACGTAACCCTCAACTACCAAGGACACCAAGCAACAATGCGGTTCGTAGTGGACATGAAGTGTCCATATCCTCTGCTGGTAGGACTGCCAGGCATCAAAGTGTTCCCTCAGCTACTGACAGCGTTGTTGTCAAAGCTGGTAGAGGGACCGCTCCCAGCTATGCCAACTCTGGGAGAGAAATCGGAGGAGGAGAACGAACCAGGAAGACCTGAGGAGGAGGATGAGCCGATCCTCCCCTTGTGTGACTCAGACGGGCCGGAACCTACTCCAGTGCTGCCAATAACGAACTGTGTTCTCCCCGGAGAGACAGTTCCCGTTTTGGCCGCCTCAACGAGGGAGATCCGCCCCAACTGCGTGGAGACCATCACTGGGTACGCCTCTACTGCCGACTTGGATGAGCGCACCTACTTCTTCGTCCCTGCGGACGAGACGGAAATCGATTTGAAGGTGCAGGGGCGAACGGAACACTACACCGACCGTTCTATCTTAGTTACGGTCGCTAATCCGACGGACCAGATCATCACGGTGGAGGCAGACGCTGAGGTCGGAAAGTTGGTACAACACCCTCAGAGGGACGATAAGACGGTAGAACAACTGAAGGCCAGGGCCGAGACAACAATCCAGCAAATCACCGCCGGCCTGAAGGAACAACCGAAACTACTCGACAACGACTGGGGTCTGACTGAGGAGGAGTTGGAAGCGATTCAGGCCACCATCACTCGCATTATCACCGACCCCGAGGAGAGGAAACTGACTATGTGTGGCCTGCTGCCGTTCGACGACCTGCCTCCTAACGTCCGGCAGAACCTACTGTCCTTTCTGCTGGAGAGGAATGAGGCTTTCAGCCTTACAGAGGACGAGATCGGTGACTGTTGCGTGGCCTACATGGACATCGACACGGGCGACGAGAGACCAGTGCGCCAGGCACTGCGGCGACTACCCTTCCACATTCGACCGAAAGTGGAGGCTAAGATTGCCGAGTGGTTGGAGGCGGGCATCATTCGGCCGTCTAACAGCCCGTGGGCCTCTCCAATCGTACCGGTGATCAAAAAGAACGGCGACCTTCGGCTCTGCGTAGACTTCAGAGAGCTGAACAAGGTAACTAAGAAGAATCGGTTTCCGCTGCCACGCATTGATGACCTGCTTGATGCGATCGGGCAGGTGAAACCAGCTTGTTTCTCCACCCTAGACATCCGGTCTGGGTTCACCAACTTGCACATGCATCCTAACAGCGTGGAGAAGACCGCCTTCATTACTCACAAGGGTCTCTACGAATTTGAGCGTGTGCCCTTCGGTCTCTGCAACGCTCCTTCGTTCTACCAGGAGGTAGCGCAGCGCATCTTGGGTAACATCGACCCAACCCGAGTCTTCACCTATCTGGACGACGTGCTTATCATCTCGCAGACGTTGGAAGAGCACAAAGATCTGATGGACCGTGTCTTCCGTGCTTTGCATCAGGCCGGTTTTCTGATAAACCTGCCTAAGTGCAACTTCGCACGGCCACACGTCCTGTTCCTGGGTTTCCAGATCGGGAAGAACGGCATGAGCACCGACCCAGCTAAGATCGAGAGGGTGAAGGACTGGCCGAGACCTACCAACTTGAAGACACTGCGCAGTTTCATCGGATTCTGCAGCTACTACCGCCGGTTCATCAAGGGGTTCGCCCAGATCGCTGCGCCGTTACACCAGCTGGTCAAAAAGGAGAATGCCTGGTCGTGGGGAGAGTCGCAGGAGACTGCGTTTCTCACGTTGATCAAACACCTGATCAACACTCCTGTTCTGCGCTACCCAGACTTCTCTCAACCATTCATCATCGAGTCAGACGCCTCCGGCATTGCGATTGCCGCTATCCTGGCGCAGGAGGACGAGAAGAAGCGACGACACCCGGTGGCCTACGCTAGCCGCAGTTTGCGGCCGAACGAACTCAACTACAGTGCCACCGACCGGGAGTGTCTAGCTCTGGTCTATGGAATCCAGCAGTTCCGTGTCTACGTTTTCAACCACCAAGTTACTATCATCACGGACCATAACGCGCTCCGCTACCTGCAGGAGAAACAGCTAGTGCAACGGCTAGCGCGTTGGGCTCTGCAGATCCAGGAGGTCATGCCTAACATCATCTACCGGCCGGGTAGAGTTAACCACGGCGCCGACGCTCTCTCTCGCATGCCTCATCAGAAGCTGGAATCGCGGAACGTGTACGGTATCTCTGACACCGTTTTGACAGAGGGCAAACCGTACGACGAATTAGTCACTCAACAGGTGCCGTTTGATGACCACTTGGTCATGAACATCAACGCCGACATGCCCATCAGCTACCCTCACTGGGAGCACCTGACGGTCGAGGGAATGGAGCTGCTACCTCCGCTCTCGCAGCCTGACGTCATGGCAGCTTGCGTGCGGGGCAAAACCAAACACTACCAGGAGCGAGTGGACAGTCTGAGCTGTCATCCGATGGTTCAGGTTCCAACTCGGCAGGACGTGGAGAAGTTGGCCGCGATCCACCAGAAGCAAGATCCGCATTGGGCCGCCATGATAACTTACAAAACGGACGGCGCCCTACCTACTAGCGAGGAGATGGCTAAGTGGGTTCGGCAGAACCAAGAACACTACGTGGTAACCGGAGAGCTACTGTGGCACCTGCAGCCTACACCTACAGTTGCCGACAACGCACCAGGCGACCGGACGGTGCAGCGACTGCGTCTCTGCATACCTCTGCCGCTCCGCCCTCGGCTGCTCTATGACCATCATGGAGCGCGAACGTCTGGCCATTTCGGGATTAGCAAGACCTACGCCCGAATGAGACGCTTCTACTACTGGCCCCAGATGCGGCAAGACATCGCCAAGCAGGTGCATGGGTGTTTGTTGTGCGCAGCTCGGAGGGGACAATCGCCAACGGAAAACCCTCCTATGGGGCTCATGCCAATACCTACGGAGCCCTTCCAACGTCTCTACATGGACACTTTGAAGCTCAACCGGACCGCCACTGGCTACACCTACGTCTTGGTAGTCATGGACGCCTACACCAAGTTCGTGGTGGCTCGACCATTGCGAGACCGGCGAGGACACAGCGTGGCCAAAGCGCTGTTAGATTACGTGTTCATGGTTTTCGGACCACCCAGGGAGGTGATCTCTGATAACGGCACCGAGTTTAAGAACCGTTCGGTGCAGAAGCTGATGGAGATGCACACGGTCCGACATCGTTGGGCGTTGCCTTACTCTCCTCGGACCGGCGGACTGGTTGAGAAGATGAATTCCACTCTCGCCAACATGTTGTCTCGGCTAGTGAACAAGGAAGCGGACGATTGGGATCTGAACCTGTCTACAGTCGTCTACGCCTACAACGCGACTCCGCAAACTGCCACGCAGCTTCCCCCAGCCGAGATGGTTTTCCTTCGGCGGCTACACCTGCCGAGCGCAGTGCCTGAGGCACACTTGACCGGTGACGCGCTAGTAGAGGGGCCATCTGATGAGGATCGCAGACAACAGTGGCAACGGGACCGCCGTCTGCTCGAGGACAACCTGCGACAGGCCCAAATCGCCAACCAGGAGCGATTTGACCAGAAGTGGAACACTCGCGAGACCAGAGTGAAACCCGGCGACAAGGTAATGCGTTACGACCCCAGCGTGCGAACAATGAAGCTGGCGATGCAGTACACTGGCCCCTATTCTGTGGTCGAGGTACAAGGGTACCAGGCCATCGTTGTGCCAGTGGGTGGCCGAGACCGAACGCCTCGTCGAGTGCATGTGCAACACCTGTCTCGCTGCTACCCCGAGTTGGAAGGACCCAGCTTCTTGCACCAGCGAGAAGTTGAGCGACTGCAGGCTACCGCCCCTCCTCTTCCTACGTTACCGGAAGAACAAGGAGAAGAAGAGGACGAGGGTATCGCAGAGTTGGAGAGAGCGCTAGCTGAGACTACTGTGGGGAGCGCCGGCCAGGATCTGGAACCATCGGACCAGGGCGTCGCAACGGCGGCTGAGCACTGAGTGTCACTACCTGCGCTGTACATAGTGTATGTATTTACTTTTTCTTTCTTTTCTCTCTCTATGATATCACCCAACCACTCGATCGGCTCTCGGGAATACCTACCCTTGCTACTGCCTCTCCTGTGCGGTACCCGGTGATGTGAGCTGTGGAATGGAGCGGAGGACAGTCCGGTGTCTAGCTAACGACCCCGGTAATGACCGGAGTCGACGCGAGAAGAAGCTGCAGGTGTTCGCCCAACATCAGTTGAACACGGTCCCGCCATTAACGTCGCGGCGGGCAGGACGAGCTACTATGCTGATGCCCTGCCGACATGTTAGCTGATGAGTGGTGCTGGAATGGAGGCTATCTCGGTAACCTGCCGGCTACACCTCCTCTACACTCCGACAGTCAATGGCGTTGGCTGTCTACCACCTCGTTTTCGAGCGAACATCAACACGTAGAGGGACTACCAGCTACTTGACGCTGCCAGGGACTTCGCGGCTGACGTGATAAGTTCTCACTTCGGCACCCTGTCAACGTGCCGACCGGTGAGAAGTGCCGAGGTGGGGGTCATCTCGGTGATCTACCTCGTCTACACTACGTCCGCCGGTACCTCAGCGTGCGGACTGTCAGCGTCCGCCTATCAACTGCGTGCGGACTGTCGGTGTCCGCCTATCAACTATCTAACTCTACCGCCAACGTGCCAACTAGTGGGCAGCGCTGAGGTGGAGTCATCTCGGTAATTTTTCGGCTGCACCTCGTCTACACTGCGGCCGCCAGTAGTATCGGCTGCCTACCACTTCGTTCCTTTGCGGACGTCGACGTATGGGAAGGCTACTAGCGTCCGCCAATCAACTACTTTACTCTACTGCTGACGCCGCGACCGATGTGATGAGCCAGAGTCCCTGCAACCTGCCCATCTGCCAGCCGACAGGTGGCCTGTACCACCCCTAGGCCGCAACAACAACAGTGGCTGTAGAGGAGAAGACGGTCGTTGGACTGAGAACCTACGTTGGTGCCAATCGGGCCGAAGGGGTCACTATGATCCTTCGGCCATCACTTGAACACTGTTCGCAAACCCTGTGCTACGATGCTGCGACCTGGCACTAGCTACTCCAGCTGTGTGTTAGTCGCAGGGCGCCAACGGACCGACAACCAAGTTTGGACGGCTGACGTGCGTTGATTGTACAATGTGAGAAGGAAGATCCTACTAAGGTATGGAGTTGCCTCTGTCATCTGCCCGGTACCAACTGCCATCTGTGGGAGCGCTGACGAGAGAGGCCGGGATGTGTCAACCAACTGGACGCACTACTACTATCATCTACCTACCAACGAGGAATGCGAAGAAGTCAGCGGATCGACGGTGCGGCAACTTCCCTGTCTTGGATGCGGACTGACCTACCATCGGAATCGGCGGAGGGCTACGGCGCCGAGGACGTCGCCGACTAAGAAGGGGGCAATGTACAGACCCGCCCTATTTGAACTGCCGCCGGCCGCTTGCCAATTCAGGGTGCGCTGCGAGAACCAGCTCCTACGGCAAGACACGAGACAGGGCGTGGTTTGGCCGCCGATCGCCGAGCCCATCGCGGTTCTTCCGACCAATCAGGAGAGGGCCGAGAAGAACGAAGGCTAGTGATTGGTCGATATTTTGAGTGATAGCTTCTAGAACATTCTCTGTCTGTCTGGCGGGCCCTAAGCCTGTCTGGTTTCTTCACTTTGGCTGTGTTTTATTCTTGTGTGCAGTTGGTTGCGTGTTAAAGTCAACCTACAAAAGCTGCCTCTCTGCGCGACAAGACCCAGGTCGACTCCTGAAGTGAGCTGCCTCCGTCTTCCTAGCTGCCTGTAGTGTGGCTTTGCTGCGTTCCGCGCCGATTGCCTCAGTGTGGCTCGAGTGGTTCTCAGGTCGCTTCCGTTCGGCTCCCCAGTAACATGTTTATTGGGCGGTAAATGAGCGTCGTCAACAGCCATCGTCAAACCGGTTTTCTTTTCAACTTTCCTCTTTCTACACCTTTCTCTAACTGCGCTACAACGTGTTTTCCTGCTTTCTACCGTGTTTTGCTGTCGGCCGGTTATCGTTTTATTGACGTAACCTGCCCTTTACTACAAAATCTGCGTAATCACCAAAATCAACACCTTTTCTCTCCTCTTCAACAACATCATCTGTCCACGACCCGAGGTGGAACCAACGAGAGAAGTGTCGGGTTAGGGCAAATAAGTGTCATTTCCTGCCTCGATTGTATCACAGCCTTCTTCCATGATTCTGTAAGCGATCTGCCAGCTGCCTCAACTTTCGTTGCCGTCGTCAAAGTTTCAAAATTAGTAATCAACTTAGTCACTAGCACCTTTCTAATCATAAAGTCTGTTTTAGTAAACAAAACAAATCAACCTATCATAAAATCCACCAACCAGGGGTGAAAGCATGGAGAAATTTCGCTTTTTTTACTGACAAACTCAATACCAAACTCACTCACTATTCATAAATTCTTTTCATTGCAAAATCAAAGGGAATTCTCTGTAAAACTCAAATTCCTTGCGTTATCCGAGATTATCAATTGAGGAACGCCCCTCCGGGCGGAGAAACGGCGAAAGGCAGCAATAAATTCGGAGGCGGAGGCGTCTGTAACTAATTTCAGGTGAACCGCCCTGGTCGTGGAACACGTAAACAGGGACAATTATACCTTTCCGCTCAGACCGGAGCTCTCCTGCTTAACCATTATGGGACCTACGTAATCAACGCCTACCGACTCAAAGGGGAATTGTCTAACAACCCTACAGGCTGGCAAATTCGGTGGTGGAGGCGGACGAAAGGTTCGCGCACTCTGTTTGATACAAAGAGGGCATTTATAAATGACAGACCGAACAATCTTCCTACCTTGGGGCAGCCAAAAACGCTTACGAACCTCTGCTAACGTTAAGCTAATACCAGCATGATTTAGCTTTTCGTGAACGTTTTGAACAAAAAGGCGAGTAAAGGCATGGTTTATCGGTAGAAAATAGGGGGACTGTGTTTCAACTGAAAGTTCAGACATACCAAAGCGACCTTTCACCCTCCAAAGACCGTCCGTATCAACAAATAAATTCAACTGTCTTACCACCGACGTAGCTTTACTTTCATTACTGTTACAACCAAGAATCTCGTGCTGAACCTGTCCGCGCCACCACCGTTTTGCCATATCCATCTCAGCTATGGACAACCCTAACCATACACACTCCTTCGACCTCAATCGCTTAGATCTCCTGACTTCCTTAAGGCGCTTAAACTTAGCAACTGCCCTGATCCTGCATCGCAGTTACCAAAACACTCGTTTCCTCTGCCACCTGGTTAAATTGT
Source organism: Sabatieria punctata (assembly GCA_030248155.1). Lineage (NCBI taxonomy): Eukaryota > Metazoa > Nematoda > Chromadorea > Araeolaimida > Comesomatidae > Sabatieria > Sabatieria punctata. The sequence goes on along the minus strand of JASANB010000026.1, from coordinate 15,413 downwards.
TCAGTCACACGCTTACATTTAGTCGCCCATTCCGTGCTCAACAGTTCATCCCAGTCAGAGCCATGCAACCACAACTGCTGTGTCAAAATTTTAGCAGGGATCAAAATGGGGCAAAATAGACCTAAGGGGTCAAAAAACTTAGCCGTCGCTGAAACTAACTGTCGCTTCGACGCGACCTCACCAATTTCGGGTACCTTCAGCTTCAAAACATCCCGATCGGTGTCCCACAACATGCCAAGAAGTTTTACAACAGTGCCTGTGGCTCTATCCTCTGGGAGGATTTTATCCAAAAAGGTTTTAACATTAGACGTCCAATCTCTCAAATTCATTCCAGCTAAACGGAAAATTTCCTTTGCCTGGTAGAACAAATGCAAAGCCTGCTCCTCAGTCTGAACTCCCGTTGCTACGTTATCAACATAAATGTCTCTTTTCAACTGCTGAGCCCATTCAAACTGCTTTCTAATTCTGTCCAGATGGTACCGAATGGTTGCCGATAATAAAAAGGGGGAACTAATAATACCGAAGCTAACACGGTTAAAACAGTACGTAACAATGTTTTCTAAAGTAATTTCGTCAACGTTTACGTCATCTACCCACAAAAATCTGGTCAAGTGTTTCTGTTCAGGATCTAAAGGCATCTGCAAAAAGGGCTTTTCCAAATCAGCCATGAGAGCCACCAACAACAGTCTGAACCTGACCAACAACCCGGCTAAGTCGGCAATTTCCGTGGGGCCACAATACAGCAAATCGTTCAAACTCTGGTACTCCTTTTTAGCCTTTGAACTGGCATCAAAAACAATCCTAATTTTAGTCTGATTACTATGCAAAGGGGGAAAGGAACCAACACTAGCTGCTCTACTTCTACTACTCATAGGGGGCTGGGTCTGTTGTCTACCCATGAACTGCTCCTCACCGAACTGATTCGTCCGAAACTGATTACCAAAACCGTTCGTCTCTAATTGCGCCACTAAGGGCTCCTGTCCATTAACCGAAACTATAGGTACTTGATTCTGACTAGATACCATAACCGGTAACTGTTGCCTTCCCATTGGAAGGACAAATTGCACATTCTGAGTCGCAGCCGACTCCTGTCTGGGAAACTGATTGGCAGCGTCCTGCCCTGCACTACAGCCTGCGGTTACAGCATTCTGCTCTACACCTACTGGACCTACTGGCAACCGTTGTTGACCATGTCCTCCATGTAAAACAGCACTCTGCCCCGGCTGTCCTGCACTACAACCTACGGCTACAGCATTCTGCTCTACACCTACTGGACCTATTGGCAACCGTTGTTGACCCTGTCCTCCGTGTAAAACAGCACTCTGCCCGGGTTGTCTGTTGGCGCCCTGATAAACAAAAAATCTATCTGCCTGAGCGGCGAAATTCACGCCGAAAGTCTGAAGCTCTGCTACACTCAATTGCGCATCTACACCCTGTGCCCTTCCTAAATCTACCAACAGAGACCTGGTACCTGCGTTACCTCCTCCCTGTCGGGTGGTCAGGCCGTCTGCTAAACCTGGGGGTTCAGACCTCGCCGAATGGATGGCCGGTGGTTCAGGCTGTCTGGTGGTCTCCCCTCTCAGTCGATTAGCCGTGTGGTCTAGGAAGGGGGGATCAATCTCGTTGGGACCTGCAATCGGGGAGGAACTACGAGCTGCTGCGTCCTGTAAATTTGACGTATTAGTCACATCCAGATTTGCATTCAACAACCGATACTGTTCACGAAGCTGTTCAATGTTTTCAGTTAAAAGTCTAACTTCGCTTGCCAGAACATTCGTAGAGACCAGAAATTTACTAAGCTTTTCACTTTCTTCACCGCTATGTTCAATATAAAAAGGCAGCTCGTTCTTAATCGTTTGAAAGGTACCTTTTGCCGAATTTGCGTTACGAGACAACGTCTCAAAATGCCGAGAAAAGGTTCTTTGACCTAGAAGGGTTTGGTCTTTCAAAGCTCTCTGGTACAACTCAAACAAAGCCTTACTGTATTTACGTCAGAAAAAATAATTTCTACCTGGGAGGCTTGTTTAAACAAGTAACCTTTACGTCTCTCGGCACGTTGGGTCGACCGGATGGGATGCTCGAAGGCCTGGGAACTATCTATGGAATTTGCCATTTCCAGCTCAATTGCACCATAAAGAATGAGGAACCGAGAACAAGTATAGTGGTATTAGTGTAGTGTCAAACACGTTCGAGATAGAAACTTTATTCAGTACGAGAACTCACTTAGCTACTCCGTGCGCGCACGTTCTAACGGGAGGGACTCTCAATTATACACTCACAAAGCTACCCCATCTACTCCTTATGTTAATATCTGGGTCAGTCAAACTACTGCGCCACCATACGGTGCGCTTGCAAAACCAATACTACACAAGCGCCACCTCGTGGCCAAACAGCGAAACTATACATTTACCAAAACTCGAACATTACGTTCGACAACTTTGATTTGCGTCAAGAAGTTCCTTGCATGAAGCACAATGTCTGGCAGTGGATCCTTTAAGACACGATCGTTAGTATCGATTAGTATCTGGCACAAACACGATTTGGTTCATACATGTAACAGGGGGTCTGCCTGCCTCCACCCGAACCCGACTTATAGGCATCCTGGCATAGGCGGGGTTCTGAATACGGAAGTTTAGCAAAAGTTTGAAACAAAAACGAACAGTTTATAATTGGAAGCCGTGTTGGAACAGGGAGCGCAACAAGTACCAAAACGATCAATCAAGAATTATAAAATAACTATACTGGCCAATTTCAATGAGTGTACGGCAAGAATGACTGACGACCAAGAATGTTTCAGCAGATACTAAAAGTACTAAAGTACTCGCATGCCTAGTTGCACTTAGACGTGCGTAAGGCGTTGCGCGGGTGGCCCTGACACCACGTGGGTCGGTTTTTGCCAGAGGAGTGCCTAAGCATTCTGTGGCCCGTAGACCGGCCTTGCGCACAGACTCCCTTTAGCTTCCCACCCGACGGTGGTACCCATTTACCTACTCGCTGTCACCAGCTTTCGGTGGCCTGGGTTTGCGTCATCTAATTCCAGTCAGACTGGTTTCAAACCCACTACAAACCGCTAGAGATGCAGGGCCGACATGACTCAAGGCATCGAGCTAACCACTGAGCTAACGACGCGACTCAGCAGATACTAGTAGCAAATAAAGCAATTAGGAAGCAAATATCAATAAGTAAGAAACAAACTAGCACATAGGTAGGCATAAGTAGGGAGGGGCGTGCATGGGTAGGGGGTGCGGACAACAACCAACAGATCAACAACAGCTTGACGCATGATAACACCCGCACACGCACTCCACTCACACACGCGAACACTGACCAGACCAGGCAAGGCGCTGCAGCAGACACGCCAAAAAAATTGATAACATCAGGATTAGGGATGCAAATGGTATCCGGTATTATTTGGTATTATTCGGTATTATTTGGTATTTTCTAGGTATTTGGTATGATTTGGTATTTGGTATTTTTTTATACCAAATAATACCAAATAGTTTAAATAACTAAACAGTTAGCTTTTAAGCGATAAATTCTGCATATTTTGCGACTGTATACCATGTCAGAGCTCTTCTGTTCAGAGTTTTCTCTTTATTTCTAATTTAGTAAAAGTTTAACAATGCAGATACGCAGAACAAGACGTCTCTTTACCGTTTCTGAGCAACAAAACAATAAAGAATTCTGACCAGTTTAGCTTATGACAGACAACCATTCATGGAAAATTCTCAAAAAGTGGGAGGGGGCCCCCATGAAACGATGCAAGGCGATTTTGGGGGAAGGGGGTTCCGAAAAATCGGGATTTTGGTACGACGTCGTTTATGGACGGCCCCTTTATCGAGACCGAGCCTAGACCGCAAACGTCACAACGTGCTTGCCCATTTTCCGAGTAAGTGAAAAACCATCAAATTCTGCTCGTTTTCTTTCTCGGCATGACTAGATTTCTTTTATGATGCAACAAAAACTCTTCCACTGAGGCAAAACTTATATATTTTTTGCTGAAAAAAAAAAACAAAAAGTATGACTTTGCGCTCATTCCAAACAGCTAGCGACCTGTTTATCAACTATTTGGAATTATTTGGTATTATTTGGTATAGAAAATACCATCTGGTATTTGGTATTTGGTATTTTTTATACCATTTGCATCCCTAATCAGGATTACTACAGATCGTTTCCAAGTTCAATGAATTTATAGTTTTTTGCGAATAACTTCTTACGGATGCGTCGAAGGGTTTTGGGCTTCATGACCAAAGTTGTAGAGGGTCTTGAGCTCTGGTTGAATTTGCATTCTAATCTGCGCAACGTTGCTTGGTAATCCTAATTTGCGCCATGGAAAAAAATGAACTTTTTATATGGTCACTATGGAAGCGATTTCAGCACGGAATTGGATTCCTCACGCGTTGGCGATTCTAAAGATGTATTTATATTAATGTAGATCGAACGGTTCCAAAGATACGGCCCTTTGAAAGTAGGCCTACTATGGAAACGGGCTTTGGGGTCGATTCGTGTCCAGTAGTTTTTAGTCGTCCATGGTTGGGCACAAAAAATGGAGTGCGTATTAAGCGCTGTTTATACTCCTACTGAAGACACACTACTGCAGTAGTTTTTCGCCAGTCTCTGCCTCTTTTTTACAGGCTGGCGAATATACGCCAACCTTAACCTGAATCACATACACTACTGCAGTAGCAGAGCAGAATAGAAAACAGCCGCGCCGGCTCCCGGTGTAAAACTAAAGCCAATGAAAAAAAGAAGAAAAAAAGAAATAATTCTATTTTTCCCACGGGAGCTATACGAGGAAATGATGGATTTAGCTCAGAAAGGCACTAGGATGGCAGCAGAAAACATTTTTAGCGTCATGTTCACACCCAGAACCCGTCAACAACCATTCAACACCAGAAACGTATGCAGGCTCGACCGTTTTGGTAGTGATCGACGAAGATATGGACGTAATCACCCGGACAGAAGCTTTTGCAACATCTGACAACACCTATCTGTCTTATTTTATTAATAAACTTGGAGTGGAACTCGAGTTTTGCCTAAAAATAACGGACCGACTGTCGTCGGGAGTGAAAAGTTGCTGTATTCTGTTGAAAAATGTCTGCTGATCGGACTAAAAACAAAAAAATGTTCTGCCGGTGCCCAGAAACCCACTTCATACCTCAAATGCTTTTGAAAGTGCAAAAAACCGCACCTAAATGCGCCTCTCCGGCGACCTACTGCAGTAGGAAATAGAAAATTTTCTATTCACTACTGCAGTAGTTTTTCCTACTGCAGTAGCTACTGCAGTAGCGCGGCGGCGCGGGCGCGGGTGTTTATACTCCTACCGAAGACTACTGAAGGAGTCGGCCAACCTACTGCAGTAGCTCCTACTGCAGTAGCTACTGCAGTAGGAGTATAAACAGCGCTTTAGGGTGCGGCCCGGTGGCCGTTCCTGAAAGCCGTCCGCAATAACGCACAGCCGGCGGGCGCGGCCTCTGGGCCAAAGAAGAATACGCGCCTCCAGTTTACGCCGCAAGCGCGTGAACAAAATAAGAAAATAACGAACGGCGCGAAGGCCCGATGGGCACAAGCTTTTGCACTTCTTTCTGCGCCAGGATTACCAAAATTGTTTTGCTTTGCTTCTATACTGGATTGATTTATATGCAATTGTTTCGTCTGCTGTTCCGTCTGTGCCTCTGTTGTCCTTCACGTCGCGCTTCTTGTCCTACCGATTGTCACGGTGCTGAAGCCGGCAACAACAATGTCTTTACTCCATAGGAACAGTAGAAGAACACGCACGGTGGCAAGAGAGAAATCTAGGGCCAACCGCAAGGCAGTCGCACGGAGAGAGAAAGTGAGTATATAGTTTAACACACAGCGCTCTCCTTGCGTTTGGCCGTGTGTTGCACAAACCTACATGATAGGGCGGAGCCGACACCCCATGTACATGATTGACAGCTGACGGAGACAAAGAGCTAGACAAAGAGCGTTGTGCTCCGCGTGCCAACAGATCGATAGACACTGACAGAGACGGCCGACACACAAACAGGGAACATGTACGTACAGGGTCCTACATATCAGCAATGAATGAAGGAGAGGCAGAATAATGGGAACCTACTATACTACCTAAAGTAAAGCAATTACTCCCTCTAACGTTGCGATGAATTGAGACGGGCTCAAAATGGGATCTTTACCTACCTATCTATCTGCACGCAATGAAGGACTCCACAAAAGACAGCGTGCTAAAACTAATCTGTACTACCATACCATGTACCACTTTTGCTGTGCATTACTGCACTTGTTCGTTTTGCATTGATTTTAAATTGGAGGAATGCTATGAAAGCTTATTGGCCGATTTCTGAACGCCGACTACCTCTTCTCTTTCCCTAAAATAATATTGTTTTCGCCTCCCAAATCCCTCTTCCCAAATTTTAAAGTTTGTCTGTCTTCCGTCCAAACCCAGCATGGGACCAACAAAACTGAGTGGGGTTAGGACACTAGGTACAAGATTACTTTTTTTTGCGTCGGAAGCTGCGTCAGGTGCGGCGTAACCTGGAGGCGCGTATTCTTCTTTGGCCCAGAGGCTGCGCCCGCCGGTTGTGCGTTAATGCGGACGGGTTTCAGGAACGGCGGCCCGGTGATCTCCGGATCAATATTTAGCGCTATTTAGCAGGCGCTAGATTTATTTAGCAAATCGAACAAAACTTAGCTGGCCCGTTAGATTTATTTTGTGATAGCTTCTGCGGTCTGGTCAACGCGTGAAACCGTCTAAACAACAAAAATTCCATTTATTTTTGGAAATCCTGAATGATTCTTCAAGTGTGCTGGTGCAAACCTGTTTTTGAGACTTTTTGTAGTGGGAAGATTTGTAAGTAGTTCCAGTTTATTTAGCTGATCGTCTAAAATGCAACGTCGTGGCCCAAGTCGTCCAAAAAACGGGATTCGATTCGGCGTTCCTTGTGAACAAAAGAAATACCACAGCTAATCTATCAATACGGAGCGGGGGAAATTCAGTCGGAAAGAGACGTGGCTGACAATTTCGTGTTTGTTGGGCTTCAGAGTCACAAACGTTCTTGACCAAGCGTAAGAAGAAAATTCAGGCACAACAGGCAATTTCGGTAGATGATGAAGTAATTTGTCTCTAAACATAGGAAATTTGCTGCTGCCCAAGTGACAGAGCTTCAGATTCCTTCATCACTATGTTGCTTGCTTCTTTTATTGCACGGATTTTGCTGGGGCTTTTACTTTTATTCCGTTTCACGAATGCGTACAGAGTGTTCTAAGAAGAGAAGTCACAGAAATTTTAGGGTTTACTCTAGACCGAACAACCCTGATTCAGCAGTGCGTATAACAAAGAAACCGTTTTCTTACAAACGAAAACACCGGACAAAAACACAAAAACAAAAACAAAAAATACGGTTGACAAAAACCAGACCTAAGCAACAACTGCTAAGCAAATGCACGAATTACTACGAAGTTACTTACTCATGTTTCTCCCCCTGTTCATCGTTCTCTTCAACCTCTTTCTCCTCTTCATCTTATTGCTCACCACTCTCTTTTTCATCTCATCACTCTCCTTCTCACCTTCTTTCTCTTTCTCATCATCCTTCCTCTTTTTCCATCTCCTCCTTCTCTTCTAGCCACCTCAAGGAATACGGGAACGAAATGAAAACGGCCTCTTGCCACACAAGGAATAGGTTAATCAGAATCTTCGGTTTTCTACGTCAGGTCATGTGTATGTGCGTAAAGAAGACTCTGTTTTACTTCACAGCATTCCAGAAGCCGAAACAATCTGAATTTGCATTTGGACCACTTTGGTACAGACCGCCTAAACAATGGGCCAGTTTGATCGGAAGATACCAACGACGCACCGCGTATTAGGTATATCCCACCCGAAGTGGTCCAAAAGTCCATGGCAAAGGCGTACGGTACCGAAGTGGCCCAAAAGCGATATAGCCCTGTATTTCGTCTAATCTTCATTCTACAGTTAAAAACAGCACAGTAAGACAAGTGTCTTGAAAACTCAAACTTTGGTTATGCTTTCAGTCTAGAGGTTATTGGTTGCACTTCTACAACAGACTAAGCATGGTTACTAATCCGCTAACCAAACCAGGCAAGATTCGGAAATGAGTGGGGATTTAAAGTATTTTGAAATAGCTATCGATTGGTGCGCACTGGGCATGCGAAAGCGGTCGGTTTAGATATCGGAAAACAGCACACGTTTGAATTTCGGTCGTTAGAAAAACGGCTGGTGAGCCAACTTTGAGGGGATGTGGGTAGCTCCGGTTCTAGTGCGGTGTTTTTCTTCAAATATGCCCGATCGTAGTCGTACCTTACCTACGTGGTCTAGTTTAAGCTCATGAAATTTTAGCCGGATCGATGAGATGAACTCGGGACAAAACATACATGGACCGCGGGGCAGGGGGTTAGGGAGGGGCTTACCCATACCCCCGACCCCCTCCCGGGGGATACTCTGTGTCACCTACCCTAGGCCCTCAGCCCCTCGACCTCACCCCTCAGCCGGCCGCTACCTCCCCCTCAGGAATTTTTTGAAAGAATTTTGTATAGAAAATTAAGATATACTTGGATTACAGTAGTAGGCGTAAATGAGCTCAGAATAGCTTATTTTAACTTATTTTAATGAAAAATAAGCCAAAAACCGGACTTTTTTGGCTTACCACCCTCTCAGCCCCCATCAGGCGCTCATACCCCCTTATGAATTGAAAATTCTACCCCCCTCGGCCGAGATGCTCGGCCATGTTTGCATGAAACTGATAATAATAATATTATATTTACTCGGCCGAACCGTTAAAATGCACGTGGCCTTTTCAACGACGTTTATAGTGAAATTTATATTTAAACTATATTTTCTGGTATGAAAAACTGTAAAAACTATTTTTCCGACCTGATTTCTACCTTTTCAGGGTGCTCCAATCAAATCCTCATCAAAACATGGAATTCTCTTCCAGATGAGGTCACCATAGCACAAAACCTTGCTTCTTTTACTCGAGAACTAAGAAAACTGAACTTTGACCAGTACCTAAACTTTGTGTAGTTTCTGACGTTTTACTAATGTCTGTTTAAGGCGGTGTAAGCCCTTGTGGCTGTCCACTGGCCTTTCGCCTCCATATGCCGTCGTTTTACACTGTAACCGCGTTTTATGTCATTTGCTAACTCGTATTTTTATTTTATTTTGTGTTGGGCGATAAAAGTTCGTTCGTTCGTTCGTTCGTTGTACTATTTTTTGCCTGTACTATTTTTGTGTACTATAATTGTACTATTTAGAGGGATATACCTACTTCTCCCCTAAAAATAAAGGGGAGAAGTAGGTATATCACTCAAAATAGTACAATTATAGTACACTAAAACAGTACAGGCAAAAAATAGTACAAGATGATGATTTAATTGGAGCACCCTGAAAAAGTAGAAATCAGGTCGGAAAAAATAGTTTTTATAGTTTTGATGACAGCAAATAGCGTTTAAATAAAAATTTCGCTATAAACGTCGTTGAAAAAGGACGCGTGTTTGAGTTGATGAGTGCTGACGTTACTAGGGCGTTGAACGGCTCTGCCAAGTTATTATATCGTCTCATCAGTTCCTGTAGGGTAAAAGAGATAGCTGGCCGGCCAAGACAAGGTTGAAAGAATGTGGAGGAGGAAGACGTGGTCGTGGGCGTCCGAAGAAAGGACACGGCATTCCTTGGGCTCAAAATAAAGTTCAACAACTCATTTATTAATACCAAAGGTAGTGAAGTGACGCTTCCTTAACTTTTTTCAGGACCTCTTCAGTTTCTAGGCCGACAAGAGCACCGAAAATACCGTAAGAAAAGGAATAAACACACCATATCAGAAAAACAGGAAACAAGAGATCATTTAGACGAAGAGAATTACCGACCGCATTCTGCTCCAAGAAAGAAGCTGTGACTCAGCCAACGGCTGATGATTACACACAGCAGTTACCCCGGTTGCCGTCTAGAATTAGTCTATTCGTTGCATACCTAGATGGAATAAAAACGGTGTTTGTGCCCACTTAAATCTAATCAAATAGAAATGGCCTTTTAATCCTACAGTAGCACCCAACCAAACTTAGCGATCTGAATTGCGGAAGCGGAACTGTTTGGACTGATTAACGAAGAGTTTACTGAACTGACCCAACTGCATCAATTGCTGATCGCCAAATTGCGAGTGAGTGATTACAGAATGGGTCTCAACTTCAATCCCGTAGATGTGTTATCCACCTTGAACCCGCCGGCTGCAAGGTATGGCTTTCAGACCAGGTGAAGCAATGAATGGTGATTAATGTTAATACCTATAACTATTTTTCGAAACTCTTAGACATACGCAGTTAGAACAACTGAAGTATACAATTTGTACGTTTGTGTATATCTACGTGCACCAATTCACACACATCTCGGCACAAAAAAGCTGCTTCTTTTGTATGTAGATAACTTTACAAACTTTACGTTTAGTCTGTTGTGGAAGTTCAACTAATGAACCTAGACTTAAAGCATAACCAGTGTTTCAGTTTAGTTTGCAGGACACTCTGCAGAAGATCTTTTTGAGTCTCGTTGCCATAAAATACCATGCTGTTTTAACTGTAGAATCGTAGATAAAACGAAAAACAGAACTATATCGCGTTTGGGCCACTTCGGTACCGTACGCCCTTCCCATAGTCTATTTGGACCACTTTGGGTAAGATATACGAACTACGCACCAAAAATAAATGGTCAAAAATCGAAAAAAATCGCAATTTACTTGGCTGAAAATCGCTAATTTGGGCTGAAATACAGCTAGAAAGTGCTGTTTTGCAGGCGATTTTGGCATTTTTTGTGTCTGAAATTGTAAAAAATCGCAAAAATTTGCTCAAAAAATTGCTTGCCAGAAAAGTCGGAGGGGGGGGGCGGTAAAATCGTCTCAGGTGGTTCCCATCCGTGGGGTCTGGCCTAAGTCGGGTGTAGAGGGGCAGACCGCCCTGTTACATGTATGAGACTATTTATTGTTTGTTTCGTTTTTTTCTTCAGGAGCATTTAATATGGTGAAGCGAGGTATTCGGCACAGCCGACGGGACAAACGGAACCGACACAACAGAGTGAATGATGATCCGCTGCAGCCAACAACGGTAAGTGAATTTACCCCCATTTTAAATCCTGGTTCTGATTACTTATCAGGCATCATGTCATATCAAGGTTTTTTAAATTTTACACCTCCCTCGCTCATAGGTACATGGACCGGAAAAATTCGGAGGGGGTATGGAGACCTCAGGGGGGGGGGGTTCCCGAAAAAAGGCCAAAAAACGCCTTAAATAAGCGAAAATTTTCTCCCTCCGGGAGGGGGGGGATGGGAGAGGGGGGTATGGCCGGCCGAGGGGGAGGGGTATACCCCACTTACCCCCACCGGCCCATGTATGCCCTCACTCACACATGGACCGGAAAAATAAGGAGGGGGGTCTGGAGACCTCGGAGGGGCGGTCCCGAAAAAAGTCAACCGAAGAACACAAACTGTGCCGGCGTCCATAGGGGGTATTTTTATATTTGCAAAACAGGACCCTCGGGGGCGTGCCCTATGCTAATGTAGTGATCATTAGACTCGTCAGGCGAAGGGCCTTCAAATGATATGACCTTTCGTGGAAGGGTGTGTGTATGCCCCGGGCATGAGCCGGAGCGAGGGTATGAGCCTTCCGTAGTCTAGATTTTCGCCCTTCTGAAATGGACAAGAACCCGAATTAGTAGTCGAAAAATTTTTGAAAAAGATTAGTCTTGTTAGTGCTCGGTAAGATGGCTATGGACGGTCAACAGTGAGACGCTCCACGCTACCCCATGCAGCCGTAAGCAACAGACAAGGTTGGTTGACAGACAAGGAGTGACGTAGGAGAGCAGGACCGTTGTCACGGACTATAACACCCGTCCAACTCCTAATTGACAGATAAGACAGTCGGCGGCCTCGGACAAAGGCAGTAGGCCAGCATTATTTAGGTGAGTATACAAAGTAGCACGGAATAATAATCTTTTATTTTTTTGCAAATGCCGGAATGGTAGCCATTGGATATTATTCCGAAAGCTCGAAAAAATGGCTAGACGGTCTTTTTTTTTGCAAACAGCTGTGGGCACACTCCCAAATTTTCGGATTTTGATTACCCCAACCATACATTGGCCGGAAAAATGGGTTGGGGTAGTCAAAATCCGAAAATATGGGGGTGGGCCTGCCGGTTTGGGGGGTCAAAGTCGACTTCAGGTGGGTGGGTGGGGTCGTTTTGGCGGTCGAGCCCAAGTTGGGGGGGGGTGGGCAAGCCCCCGGACCCCCCCGCGGCCCATGCATTACCCCAACCCCTTTTTCCGGCCCATGTATGGGTATAAACTATAAATTTAGCCTGAGGAAAACAAAGACAAGGTGAGGGGCGAAGGTTATAAACTGACCACTGATGAGGAGAAGCAAAACAAATTGTTCGAAAGCTACTACAAAGCTCAGCAGATCGTGCCGGATGAAGAATGGGACACGTTTATGGAAACGCTGCGCAGAGAATTACCTGCGTCCTTTCGTCTGGTCGGCTGCAAACAGTGCGTTCAGCCATTTTGCATTGGTTTCGCATTTCTACAGGTCCCCATCTATCCGACTTAAGAGCCGGTCTCTGACAGCGTCGACCCTGTCTCCCATGCCCTATTGAGAGTTGAAATTTTGACTTTCACCGATTCCGCCCAAATTTGGTGTGGCAGTAGCATCTGATGAGTTATACTGGACCTGCAAAGATTAGGTCGATTCAACGCTCCAGAGTGGAATAATGCGCTCCGGAAATTTTCGCTCCTTAACTATGGGACGAAAAATTTGGAGCCTATTTTCTCGGGAATTAGTTGAACTTAGAGTTGTGAACTGATATTTGGGGATTTTACTAGTTGCTTGTATGTCTCTGAAACACACTACTTACATGTACAAATTTCGGGAAAAAAATATTTTCGACCCCCTTTGACCCCATAAAACCCCCCAAAATACCCCCCCCCCCCAGACTGCGCTTTTTTATTTCAGAACATTGTAGCGCTATTATTTCTGCATTTATTGGTGTAGCCAAATTTGGCATTTGGGTTGCGGAACAACGTCATTTTTGGCCTCAAAGAAATTTTATCCAGTCGGAAAACTGCACAGGTTGACCCAAAAATACCGGAATTTACTTCCAGCCTTTGAATAAGAAGTCGGATCTTTTAGATTTCGGTCTCATTTGAAAGAGCGCGCCCTGGCCGATCGAACAGTTGGTCGCCAGCCAAAAACAAACCACACAGTCCGGTACTTAAAGAGTCTATAATGAGCACATTCAGCACATTGCGCTTTTCTTCTCTTTTTGAGTTTTTAAGAGCCAGTTCACGAGAGAATCGACCACGTATGTATGTATGTATGTATGTATTGAAACGGGATGAGGAGTCTTTACTAGTAGCTCTTGTACATAACACACGCACACACTCAGACGCACACACACACACAACTACTCGGTAACTCGCTAATACAAACACTCACACAAAACTATCAAACTCTTCATCACTCCCCTTTCAACGAGTGTCGACTGGCCGCCGCTGTGCCTGACAATCGTGGAAAGCGAACTGCGGGAACTGCTCCGCCTCTGTTGACTCGGAATCTCCAGTAAGTTGCCCTGCACTGACACCACATTGATCCGATCTCTTGCGCGCCACGCTGCGGCCTTTCTGCGCCTTTACCTTGATCTGACGACTTGTCAACGGTGAAACAGACTTGCCACTCCTGGACAGCGAACTCAAGCTTCAGTATGTATGTATTGAAAGGGAGTTGAGAGTCTTTACTAGTTAGTTCTTGTGTAACACAACACACACACACCCACTCACTGAATCATACACAACAACCACACAGGTAGATACACACAACAACACTCACACAAACTATCAAACTCTTCATCACTCCCCTTTCAACGAGTGTCGACTGGCCGCCGCTGTGCCTGACAATCGGGGAAAGTGAACTGCGGGAACTGCTCCGCCTCTGTTGACTCGGCATCTTCAGTAGCAAGCTGCCCTGCACTGACACCACATTGATCCGATCTCTTGCGCGCCACACTGCGGCCTTTCTGTGCCTTCGCTTGCACCTGTTGCCTTGTCATCGGTAAAACAAACTGCCGTCTCTTGTCCAACAAACCAGAACGATTCATCATACTCCTCCGTCTTCTTCTCACTCTCTTTCTTCTTCCCCTCACTCCCCTTCTCTTAATCCTCTTCCTCCTCTCTCTCCTCTCCTCCCCCTTCTCTCTCTAAAATAAGAGGGGCCCCCCACAGAACCACCCACCAACCCACCTTACCCCCAACCCCCGAACCCCAACCCAAACTCTTGCCTCTTTCAGAAACACAGGACCATCCTTAACTGAACGTACTTGTAACCGAGCAACAACAGAACCACTTTGGATGTCCCGCTGGGTACCCATAAACATAGCTGAATGTGTTGTCGGAGTAGAGGTCACATCACTGGGAGCATCCACGTGTGCCTCAAGAAGCGCGCTTGGAGCAGGCGACGCTTGTAGAACATCTTGAGAGTCGCGACTAACGGGGTTCGATGCCCCAGAAACCATATCTAGTGGCCCATCATCTCGAAGAATCGCCACGTGGAAACCAAGACGTGCGGCGCTGGCACGAGTAAGAATAACTTGATCAGGTGCCTTGTCCTCTGGGTTCACCACAAAAGACATGCAAGTGCAGTGGTGACGATCAGAAGAAACTGGCAGCTGAACGAAATCACAGAGGTGAGAGTTCCCAAACGCTGAAATGACAGTGTGACTTTGCGGCATGTGACGCAACCATGAAGCCTTTGTTTGTTGAGCAACCGAAGTACTGAGCATATTGACGTCTGCACCAGTGTCAAGGAGAGCCATGAAAGCCTTTGAATCATCGCCAAAATACAACGGAATGTAGTGAGCTGAGACTGAATCGGAAGATGAATGGAGGCGAACGCGACGATTTGAAGAAGTTGTTGATGGATTTTGTGAATGCTGCGGCAGCGCGTTGGAGTAACACTGACTCATCAAATGACCAATCTTCTGACATTTGTAACAGATGGGCTGTGTCTTTGGCCGTGAATTCGGAAGACTGTTTCTAGGCTTGTCTTGATGAGGCGCCCGAGGTGGAGGAGGTCGTTGAGCAGTGGCGCCTTTAAGAGCATAACAGGTCGAATGTGTATGATTGGAGCGATGACAGTAAGTGCACCACAGAGAAGGTCGATGGGATGGAGCTTGATTGGCAGGACCAGAACGTGGACCAATAGAGTTGTTGACGGTTTTCTCTGTGTGGTCTTCTGTGGTGACAGAATTGAGGTCATGTGGGTGAGCAGCATCCGATAAGTGGAGCACCAGGCGCTTCTTGATTCCATTTGGTAGTAAATTAAGATACACGGCAGCAAGGATTGTTTCAGGATTGGTGATGCGTGCAGCTTGCGCTT